>APFE030297009.1:144474-194945 GCA_000404065.3 Pinus taeda
TTTAATTGAAAAAAAGAAGACAATATACACTTTAAAATAAAATCTTATAAAAACATATAATTAATCTTTGTTGCATTTTTGTATACAAAATTGTATATGAAATAATCAAACAATATTAAAAATTGTTCACAAAATTCATTTAGGAAATAATCAAAAAATATTAAAAATTGTTCACAAAATTCATTTATGTATCTTTAAATGGCATTGAGCTGGGATATAAGTGTTTATCATAAGAAGAGTTAAAACTATGGCCCATTATCAGGCATAAATCCTAAAAATGGAAGACTTTAGTATTAGCATATAAATAATGTTTTCCTAAATTCTGTATTAAAAGTCTTATTGTCCCTATTTTCAAATGTAGTAACAATAATATTCCTTAAAATTATAAAACTATTATGATTAGTTTGTTAGTTAGGTTATATGGAATTATTTTGGAAAGGAAGATAAGTTTGTTGTTAGAAAAAGGAAAAACATTAAATGCTAAGTTGGTTTTAAAAACTATCATACAACATTGGATTGTTGAACTACTTTTAGGAGTATTGTTGAGAAATGTTAAAATAATAAAACTAATTTTCTTTGTTGTTTCATTGGCTCTAGGAAATATTTTGATTACCTAAACATAATTTAGAGAAAATATTAGAACACTTAAAAGTTTCATTTGGGTTCATAGTTGTTCCAATAAAATTTATACAAAAATTATTCCCTAAATTCAAGAATGAGGAGATTTGTTATGAAGAGTAAGGTTGTCTTTTATCTCTTATCCTTTTTGTTATTTGTATTGACAAAATAAAGATATATTTGTAAGAAGCAAGTTGTGTTGCCACTAAGTTGATTGGGAAAGTGATTATCTTAAGTTTATCAAGTGATATTATTCTTTTTGTGAAGTATCATTTTCAAATGGGTAACCAAGTAAGAATTCTCAAGGATTTCTAAATTAGTTTTAGCATATCTAAAACCACTACCTACCCTAATTTAGTGTATGGCAATAACAATTTAGGAAAACTCATTTTATATATTTCATATTATGGCAATAACAATCTAGGAAAACTCATTCATATAAGTATAAGTATAATAGAGTTGAACTTCATTACAAGCTTAACAAGGATTAAGGGGGATGAAATACTTGTTTTTAATCCTAATAAAAATTATAAAGCAACATATTTTTTATTCTTAGAAAAAAAAACATACCCTTTAGCATACTTGTTTCTCTACTTATATGGATGTGAAGTTTCTAGAGTCTAACATTTTTAGAAAATTTTGGAAGGAAAATCAAAGCCAAAAGTAAACTTCTACCCCTTGAAAACAACATATATGTAAGTATCTAATGTCCGGTATAAAACATTAGCATGAAGTGTAAGAGGCTTCCTAATTAACATGAAGTGTAAAGCTTTCCTAATATGATTAATAAAATTATTTAAAACTATAAGAGAGAAGATGGAAATATATTGATTCTTGGTTAAATCATTGACAAATTAAAATAAGAAATTAACATAATAATAATATTAGTTAAATTACTATTATAACAAAAATCATCTAAACATTAGAGAAAATTGTCAAAGAGATATTAATTTCTGATTTAAACATCTAAAAATAAAAACCAAAAAACTATACACTAATATAATTAAAATTACTATTACAACAAAATTATAGAAAAAAAACATAAATATTTTTTCAAATTTAAAATTTAAAAATAAACTTTATATTATTATTAAGCTTAAAAAACCTCACATTGCTAAAAATTAAATAGCTACCATATATCTACAATATCATATAAACACCCTTTGAATATGCAACTTCATGAGTTGAAGTTTGCTGTTTAAAACATTTATCATGCATCAGCCATGTTTAAGATTTAAAAAAATGGTATCCCCTCTCAGAAAATAAATAAAGATAATAATAGTGAAGTTGCAAATTTTGCACGTAACAGCATCTATTACAAATTTGGCTACAGGTAAGTGGAAAAAATTGATTACAAATTTGGCTACTGGTAAGTGGAAAAATTTTGAGTGCTCATGATCATTATAGATGCCAAAATGTATAAAGCATATTTTTTGAAATAAAGTAAAACGATCTTAAATTATTGGGAAAAAAACAGGTTCATGATTTCACAGACATAAAATAGCTCAGCTCAATTTAATAAGCGGAAATGGCCTGCAATCCAATATGACCGAGATATACATAGCTTTCCGAGAAAGCCTTATTCATCGGGTCGCTGTGTGCAGTTGGGGATCATGGGTTTACCATACAATACACAGCAATCTGCAAGAAGAGCTGAATTGCCATTTTGCTGGATTTCAGGAATCCATTGAGAATTTTCGGTGCTAATCGCCTTTATTTTCAGACCAGGATCCATTAAATTCGAAAACCCTGCGCCAGAAAATCCGTTGACAGTTAAAGAATTGACGAAGCCATCGGAGATCGCAGCGTCCATTTCTTCCAGGTACGGAACCTTCATGTCGATCCCCGCTACGCCGGTCACCGAAGAAACGCTGGTCGATTCATCGTTGAAGCTGAAAATTCTCGTCTCATTCACCGGCTCTTCGAAATTCTCGGATTTCACCTCGGACTCTTGCAAATCGAGGGAATTCGAACCACTGTGAAGCTGAAACGCGGTGAAATGCTTACTCTTTCTCCGGCCAGCGCCGACGGGGATGTTCCGCATGGTTCCTCCCGCTGTCCAGTAGCGCCTGCAGTTTTTGCAGAAATGCCGCGGCTGGTTAACGTTGTAATTGTTGAAGTAGCAGAATTTTGTCTCTGAACTGTGGCAGCGGGGGCAGGCCACTGGCTTTGACGGCTTTGGTGGGGCTCTCTCGGAGGCCTTTTCTGATTTCCCGTTGGACAACTCTTCATACTTTAAAGATTTTAAAGATTTCTCACCTCCGTCACAAGAACTTTGAGACTTCAAAGATTTTTCGAGAATATTTTCCGTTCTCAGCGATTTCCCGTTGGAGAACTCCTCAAACTTTAAAGATTTTAAAGATTTCTCACCTCGCTCACAAGAACTTTGAGATTTCAGAGAATTTTCGAGAATAATTTCCGTCTTCAACGATTTTCCCTTCCTTTCGCCTAGATTTTCTGTCTCAAAGGGCGGCGCGGGCCGCTTACAAGCATCCTGTTCCTGCAAGAACTCATCGGCCTTACCGTCAGAAGCTGAAACGGAAATCGTTGTCCCGAACAATTTGATGACGAAATTGCGCGTTTCGCTCTCGCAGTCGACATTACAAGCCTGGCCGTGGGAGCATTTGCACATCTTTTCTTAATCTAATCCTTCACAACCATACAAACCCCGATCTGGTCGAGCAAAAAAAAAAACCTGCTCCGCAGTGCGAAATAGGCCGGCCTCGTCTCTGCGTATGCAGAAAGATGAAAGTCGGTTAAAGATATTGATGGATCCGTCCAAAATAAGCCGGGCTGGTGACAGGAAAAAGTAAGCAAGTGCAATAAAGCACTTTTATCGACAGAAAAAGGAAAATGCAGTAAAAGTCAAGGAAAACGAAAGCTTATCCGGCGAGGAACCACCTAATTCTCTGGGAAACGACACCAGGCCTGTCTGCCGCTGTAAAGTGACATAAGTTTCCAAGATACCGAAGCATTTCCCGCAGAAAAACGGAGCAGCTTTCATCGCTAAAAAGATGCCATCGCCGTAAAAAGACGAAAAGGGCTCTACGAAAATAACGATACGGCAAAGAATTTTATCGGCCTCGAATTCTTGATTCCAAAAAAAGCAAAAGCAAAAAGCGATGCGGCAGTCGCACCTGCCGCCACGAAAAAGGCGCGCAGAAAGGCGGAAAAAGAAAGTAAAAGCAAAAGCATAAAGCATAAAGGCAAAAATGCACTCGAAGTTTTCAGGAAAATTTCAAACAGCTTGCTTACCTAATAATTCACGCACAACTGTTCCATGAAAACGCCTAAAACAACTTGCCATAAGTCTGCACGTTTTCGTCCGCTTCTTTGCATTATTCTCAACTTTGTTTTTCCACCGACGAATCTCTATACATAGTCTTTTTCGTCTGCAGATTCATTTAATTTGCAACTGAGCGGACATTGATTTCTCATCCGCTTTACTATTTTTCTGGTTTTGCTGAGGTCGCATGGAGATAGGGTTTGTTGACAGATGTTTGTATTGCATTCAATACTCAACAGAGTAAACGCGTGGGATTGGTGACCGTTACCAGACTCCTCAGGGTTTCGTCTCTGACCTCATAAAACAATGGGTCTTTTCAATATTCTTACCTTGCTTTATCCTTTTACCGTCTTTTTATATCTTTTACCATGTCACCAACTTTCTATTTTCTTTTCTTATTGGTTTAAAATGTTCTAAACGCAGTTGTTTATAATGCGATTTTTTGAAAGGTTTTTTGGTGGGTTTTTTCGATCAATATCCTGTAGCAATTTATTGGAATAGCAAGTTTGATAACTATTTTCTGCACAATCAAAGCGTCCCAAAGGTTTTTCAAGGTGCTGAATCCAAATATGCAGTTAAAAAACCATTTTAACTGCAACAAATCAAAATTTAGCCTCAATTTCTTCCGCCATTTTCCGTCAGAATCTCAAAAAATCCATTATAAACAACTCCGTTTAAAACATCATAAATTAACATATATTAATTATAATTTAATACCTAAAAATATTCATTCGTGCAAACACGACAAACTAAAAATGATTACAAATATATTGTTTTTTAATTCTGTTTAAATGTTTAAAAACACATAAAGGTTAACATACATTAATTATATGTAATATCCAAAAAAAAATCATTCATGCAATAAAGACAACCAATAAAAAGATTAAAAAATATATTAAATATAATTTATTCTTTGCTTTGCAATTGCCCCCAAAGAAAAAGTTCATTTCCTTTCCAAAAGTTGAACACCATTCATTATTCTTGTTTTTGTTTTTTTTAATTGGGTGCTCCCAAAAGGTACCAACCAAAGCTCTTTGGCACAATTTTCTTTTGGAAAAGTTGGTTATCATTATCAAGTGGTGCATTGCTATTTTGAAATATATTTATAAAAGTTGCCATGACTTTTAACTTTTTCTTTTTCACATTTATATAGATTTTTATTTTTTATTGCTATTTTTTTTTAAAGGAAAAGAGATTTTGGCAGAATTTGGATTTCTTGAAATAATTCCAAATACTAAATTTAGGTCGGGGTTAGTGATGAGATTAGTTTTCATATTGTTTGTATCCTCCTATACTATGGGCATATGGGTGAAGCCTCCAGAGATTTGAATACTATGGGACTACAAATTGATAATGATAATTGGTGAAATTTTGATTTTTTTTGTTTAAAATATATATTTTAAGTCTATATATGGATTTAGCTCTTAAAAACTTTAATAGAGTAGAATTGTGGAGAATTTACAATTTAAACTTGTGATTCGGACATATCCCTGTCAAATTATGAAGAAAACACATTATATATTATATATTCATCTTTTTCATCTTTTTCTTTTTTGGGATGTGTGAACTTACACACACTATATATTATAGATTCATGTTTTTCATCTGTTTCTTTTGGGGATGTGTGAACTTATCTTTAGAAATTAGATAGTAAAACATCAAAGAATATATATATATATATATGTTTTTCATGTTTTTCTTTTGGGATGTGTGAACTTATCTTTAGAGGTTAGATAGTAAGAACATCACATTGCTTATGAGAAGTTTTTTATATATATATATAATAATATAATATATATATATATATATATATATTTATTTATTTATTTTCAAAATAATTAAGATGAAAATGTTAATATAATTTATTACAATTTGTGCGATGTGTAAACTTATTTTTAGAGATTAGATAGTAAAACATCAAGTTGCTTATGAGAAAAGTTTATGCATATTACATATATGTATATTTTTATTTTCAAAATAATTAAGATGAAAATGTAAATGTAATTTATTACAATTTTATATCCGAGTTAATTGGATAATTGCTGACCTAATTTCTTAGATTAAGTCTTTCATATTCTCTATATATACCCTAAAATATAGCTCATAAATAGATCATTAATATCTTTAGAATATCTATTGACGTATCCCTTGATGATGGACTCACTTAGTAGTTCTCTATAACATGTCATTCCTCCTCTATCTAAAAAAATTATTTTTTAAAATACTTACATATTTTATAATAATTTTAATTTAATATTATTTTAAAGAAATATATATTTTTAATATACAATAATTTTAGTTAAGCAAATTATAAAAAAAATAAGAATACATTAACATTATTATTATTAATATATGGATAAATAAAATAATTTTCACAATCTTTATATATTTAATAATACTTTTATAAAATTTAAAATTTTAATTTTTTAATTATAAAATTAATTTTAATTTTTTTAATTATATATTTAATAATATTGCTGGTATGTGAGAGTGAAATGTTTGTCACTTATAATCATAGGACACATTGGTATGTGAGAGTGAAATGTTTGTCACTTATAATCAAAGGACACATTGGTATGTGAGAGTGAAATGTTTGTCACTTATAATCATAGAGCACATTCCTTCCATTAGACCCTTGGTACATTAGAACTTCATCATACAATATGTATCTTACTCTACAAGATATGGTAGGTTGACATAAATTTTGTATCTAATGTGGGAAAATGTAACCATGCCTTTTGGACTCTATCTGTATATGAATATAGTACTTATATAAATGTTGTTTGGTTGCAATTTACTGATAAACGTGGTAGGTATGTTAAAAAATGAATTCAATTTTTACTAAGCTTTATTAAAAAATAAAACTGTAATTTAATAAGTTTAATAAAATTATAATTATGTTTATTTGTTGTATGAAAAATATAGATAACATTTAAAATTGTTAAGAAAATTGTATTAAGTTTTTAATTAAATATTTTCCAGTTAGAGAGAGATTATGTTTACAGAATACCTCTGGTCGCAATTATATATGCTAATGACTAAGAGGTATTTACAAGTTTTTTTAGATAACAAATTTGCTACCATATTTTTTTTTATAAAAACATGGCAAAAAGAGATTTTTGAAAAAAAAAATGTTATTTGAATTAATAATTTTTTTGTAGATAGGTCCAAGGGCATCATTTTGTTACTAATATTTTATTAGGTTTATTTATAAAAGGGATTTTAAAATTGTGAAAATTAGAGTGAAATATATTATAGGTATTGAGGTGAGGGATGTGGAGGGCAAACAACGGGTTATTAGTATTGGGAGGTAAAAAAATGGGTATTTAGTAAAATTAGGGATTTGTATTAAAAACAATGGCTATTTCTATTAGAAAGATGTATTTGAAGAGGGGTTCAACAGAAGGATTTTGGAAAGGTTTTTTATCAATATTATCTTAAGTTTAGAATATTGGTGAACCTTTCTATTCATAATATGTAACTATGAAATGGTTGGAGATCATTTTGTAAAGATATTCAAATTTTATAATGGTTTTTATATAGTCTCTATAAAATCTTGATTATTTTTTAGATAAAATAATATTATAGTATAAAATTTGGGTGAATTACTTTTAGGAAAAATGGAAATTAACAATTTTTTTGTTGAAAAGGCATGGAAAATTAGCCCACTTGCGAATATTAGCCCCTAAAATTTTTCATGAGAGAGATTAGAGGTATTCTTTAATATCCCAAGAATGTAGACACTATGACATCAATTGATTAATTGAAGACCCCATTGATAGGTCTTAATAAAAAAATTTCCATAGCATAGTCCTCTCAACCAATTTATCACCACAATAGAGTCATCCATTACTTGCAATGCTTTCATGCCTCTTTGAACAACTAGCATAAGGACAAGTTTCAATGGCAACAACTTAGACCTATTGTTTATGCTTCCACATAATTCAATATTAAATTTTAAAAAGATAAGAATATGATAAATATAACCCCCTCCCACCCAACATCGACTTACTAGAGGGTCTACTTGAGAAACCCCATCAAACCATGCCCATCCTCTAGATTTATATATGCTTTTAGGATTAGCGAAAACTTTCAGGATGAAAATTTATCTTGAAGTGTATAAACATCAGTGAATCTTAATAGTGTTTAATAAACAATCTGTAACATGTTTGATATGTTAAAAATATTCAAATTTCTATCGATTTTATATATTTAATATTAAATTTTGGTGATTTTAAAGTGAAATGATATATAAACTATCATGGATATTCCACTAGACACTTCATCACAATTGATCTGAGAAATGATACTTAAAAATCTTAAATCTACACTCAGAGTTTATTTCTCTTTAGATTTATGGATCTGTAAATTATTGTTTATTGCATATGCATGCAAATTATAATTATGCAAAAAATAAAGACCAAGAAATAAACACTCACAAACCATAATTTCACAAGATATATCATGGGAAACTCTTTCGAGAGAAAACCCAACTAGAATGTGAGGCCACTCTACTCTTTTTCTTTGAATAAAAAACAAATGCAAGTACACAAAAGTAAGGTATGTGGCCCATGGGCTACTACAATCCACAAATTCTCTCTAGGTTTTCTCTCCCTATCCATTTTGGCTACTCTTCTCATATATGCAACAAGATGCACTAGAAAATAATGGAACCCCTTTTCCTCCTAATGATTTGGTTATAACAGAACCTGATAGTCTACTAGTGGATGGGTTAGACTCTTTCAACTCTTAACTAGAGTTGCAATATGGATTTTCTAAAGCCTTTGTCATCATGATCATGTGGCTAGCCCCTTGTTCATGAATAATGGGGGTTGACGCAACATCCTCTCAAATTATGGTGGTCAAAATAGGAAGGTCAACTTGTAAGTGGCATAACTTTTGCATACAGACTCCAATTGAGGCAATTCTACACTATTGCAAAGGTCTTTGTGTATAGAATAGGATATAATGGTGTGCATGAAAGAGGTAATGTTTTACCTCCCAAAAGACATCGTTTGATGCCTCAAAATGTTGCTAGAAGGTTTTAGACCCCAATTTTTCCAAACTGAGTCCCTCGATAAAAATGATCTTGTGAGTTGGTTCATCCACTTTTTCCACTCTAAAAGGCATTAAGATGGATAAAAAAAAATATAATGATCCAATTTGAACCAAGAAATAATTTCGTCCTATAGAATTTAGACAAATCATTTCTCGAAAAGGGGAAATTTTGCAAGTATTTTTTTGGAAAAAGCATAGGAAATTATACCATGAGGAAATTTAGCCCCTAAAATTCCATGTTTAGGAATCAGCACTATCTGATATTTCTTATTATTTTCCATCTTGAACTCGTTAGAATTAACAAGTTATGTGAGGCACATGTATATTTGAAAGGGGGGATTTATTCTCAAATAGAAAGGAGTTCCTTTCTAGGCATGTCCCCCCCTAGTGTTAATGATGGGAAGGGATTTAAAGTTTTTGACATTTGTAATTCCACACAACTCCTTGAGTCTAGTTTCCATAAACTATATTTCCAAAATGATACACATAAGAACAATTGATAATCATGTGAGAGATTGATTGAGTCATTGAGCTTCAATAGAGGACACATGCTTAGATCCTACCAATTCCTTATCTACATAAAGTCCCAAGTGTGATACTTTGTCCAATGGAATTAGCCATGTGAAAGGTCGAGATTTTAATGGGAATTTGAACTTCCACGCATCCTTAAACCACCACACTAAACCATAAAAGCCATATTCCTCATTGACGAGTATTTGTCCCAATTTTAGTTAATACATCCCATTAATAGGATTCCTAGACCAAATTAGCTCATCCTCCACATCCTTAATTCTGATGTGACTCACTCACAAAGAATAAATATATCCATCCCAAATTGAGATATCTTCTGCAAATAAGTTTATTCGTGTTACTAGCACCAAATGTTCTTATCTCCAAATCAAAGTATTTTCTACATCAACCACTTGATATAAATAGAAGAGTCGCCTCTCCCCTTGAATATGAATTATATTTCTAGGAAGATAGACATTTTCACCAAACCCAACCCAAGGTCCCTCTACCATTTTAAATTTCCTTCCTAAACCAACCATTTCATACCAATGAAAATACCCATATTAATATCACATCCTTCCATACCACCGAAGCATTGTGAAGGGATTTTGTGGGAATCTTATCAAGTCTTCAAAACTTAAGGGCTCGATGTATTTATAATATACCACCCTACTCCAGAATCCCTTTCCATCAATTATTCTCCAAACACATTTTGTTACAAGGGATTTTGTAAAATCATGAACATTTTTAATACCTAACCCCTCAAAATTCTTCTAGGATAGCTATTTTTTTCTAGGGTATTTAAGGAAAATATTTTTTCATTGACTCTTGCCCATAGAAACCTATAAATGATTTATTTATTCTTCTCCAAGTACACTCCTTTAGGGATATAGTTCAAATATAACCAATACATTAAAATTCATTCTAGCATAGATTTGATCAAAACATTTCTACCCCCTAGATGGCCAGTTATTCTACCAAAAATAAAACCTCCTTTCAATTTTAGATATTATACAACCCTAGTCTTGCTTTCTATAATCATTTGGCTTGAGGAAAGAGCCTAGCTACTTTATGCTTGAGAGAGGCTCCACATGATAATGAGGAAACATATTAAAAACAAAAAAAATCCTTATCACTTATTCCCGTGAAAGAGATAATGGAATTACCAACATTCATAATAATTCATGTGGCCAAAAAGTATAAAATATCTAAAATATCTTTGAGCTTTAAGGAATACCTATGTGAATCATCACAAAACAAAGATAGTACCACCCATAAATAATATGTGAGATACATATAAGATAAGCCCCATATTTAGTCATTTAAAGGCTTCCACACTTATTACCTCTGAGATATCTTTGTTGAGGCTTTGAGCCACCAATAAAAATAGTAAAGGGGATAATGGAAACCCTTGCCTAAAACCATGTTTAATCATAATATTATACTAGTAGAACCATTAAATAATACAACAAAGAAAATTGAGGACACACAATTCATGACCCAAATAGAAATTTACAAATTGAAACATGTGTATAAGCATTAACTTAAGATAGAACCAATTAACCTTTGCTTTTAGTAAATCAACCTTAATCACCATGGCTTGTAAATTTTTTACTTTGATAGGGTGAAAAAAATTATTGGGTCGCACATATTGCTTCATGTATATGTATTCCAACTAGAAATACAAAATCCTCTTATGAAATGGAATTTTAAAGTAGTATTTTGACTCTCTCGCAATAATTTTGTAGATTATTTTCTAAATGAAATTGCACAAGGAAATTTTTCTAAAGTCCTCAAAGATGTAGGTTTTGTCACATTTCGAAATGAGTGTTATGAATGTGGCAATCAAAGTTACCAACACTCTGCGAAAATCCCTTGACTCCTTAATCACCTCGAATTAACTCCTAAAAGCCTAAGAAGAACTCTATTGTCCATCCATTTCGTCAAGGATTATTATCCTTTATTTTGAATGCAAATCCACCTAGAGCTCCTCATTTTCACCTCCTCCATCATGGATTCATTGTCTAATTCATTAAGGAAGTTAGGAAAAGGAGTTTCTATCCTAACCACTACAACAATGGAAGTTATTTTTCCTACATTAAAAATATTAGATAAGTGTTCCACCCTCACCTTAGCTAAATGTTCGAAATTGAAAGTAATGTCACCAACCTAAATTCAAATTTTCCATATAGAATATCTCTTTTTTTCTCCATATGATTGGGAAATTAGTGAAAAAAAAATAGTATTTTCATCCCCATTTTCCAACCATATAGCTATGCTTTTGAGTCTCCAAGAATCATTTTTTTCAACCTGTACAAATATATTTTCCCTCTCAACTTCAATGGTCCTTCTCTTATGGTCATCATTCAAAATATTTCCAAATCTTGAAATATAAATATTCCCACTTATACTCCACATCCTTTAAGACTTTATCGTCTCTTTGGATGAATATACCATAGTTTCCTAAACCTTTTTTAAATTATATTTGAATTGAATAGCTACTTATATTGTTAGCTTCCTATCATAAGGTACCCATTGACAATTAACCACCTAAGAGAACTCATCATCTAATAACCAATGAGAGTTAAATTTGAAGGGAATTGAAGTATTTCCTCCCAAATCCAATAATTCCAAAAAAATAGCGAAGTGGTTTGAATCACCTATAGAACCAACCCACCATCTAACCCTCATATTGTTGTCACTTATCATACTTTTAAATAGAAAGAATATATCCAACCTCTAGAAATACTCTATGCAACAACCCTCTTATTCTTCGACAATGCCCAAGATAAATAGAAGTTACATCAACCAACCCCCACTCATATAATCTAGACACATAATAATATAGTAAAGGATTAACAACAATATTCTCACCCCATATCTAAACATTGCTAATGGAAAATTTTAGGCCACCAAGAATAACTATATGACCATGACCAAGAAAAATCATCTTGAAAAACCTATCTAAAAAGGAGTCTCTATCATAACATGGACCAAAAATGTTCAAAGATTGATATCTCCTTCCCTAGCTCCTAGGACAAAAAAAATCAAACATAAATAAAATGATCATGAACTAGTGCAAGATAAAATCTTAGGGTTACACCTAGAAAAACCACTTAATCTACCCCTGGAGTCAGAACTTATGAACTCCCATACGTCATTAGGGGAATTTTGAGGTCAAAATGAGCTACCTAGGAAATATTGAAAAATAATTATGAATCAACATATTATGGAGAAGTTATATTGACAACTCACCTCCTACGTTACATTATATGTATAATCTCAATAATTATAATTGCATTTAACGATTGACTATAAAAAATAATTAAAATATATCTATTGATGTGATTGAGAATAAATTTTTAACTTTCCAAAGCATACATTGTACTCGAACAACTAATGCATTTCTATGTCTTAAACTTGAATGCCGACTTAAATAATAAAATATATGCATAATGAAAAGACATTTAAAATTGTCATAAAAATGTTTATGTCTCATCATTTTATTTTTCATTAGTTTTAATTTGAAAAAAAATATGTAAAAGGGCATAATTTAAATTTTTATTAAAAAAAAAAAAAAAAGGGTGAACAAATGTAATCTCCACTCCTTGCTCTTGGCCACAACTCTCATTGGTTGAGTGAGTGGATCTAGCTGTAATTTTTAACCATGTGCAATTAATAGCTACAAAATAGATTCTTAATAAAATAGAAAATATGCAACGACAAACACACACATTAACACAGAGATTTTATCCTAGAAACCCAAACTAGGAAAACTTGCAATTATTTTTAGCATATTCTCCTATGCAATATTACATTCATATATATATATATATAGATAGATAGAGAGAGAGAGAGAGAGAGAGAGAGAGAGAGAGAGAGAGAGAGAGTTTTGTAGTTTTGGTTAAGGAACTATGGTTGTGTGTATGTGTGTGTCATAAACCACCAATCCATTTACCATGTATTATAATACAACCATAGTTCCTTAACCGTAACTATAAAACCACGGGAAAATCCATCATGTGTCACAAAACCACTAAAGGATAAAACTATTTGGTGAAAACTCAAAAAGAAAATGCAAAAACCTGCAAAAAAAAAAAAAAAAAAAAACGGTAGGGGGCTTCGACCCCCTTGCAAACCTCTCAAGTGGGGGAAGCTTCAACTACATTGCGCTTAGCGAAATGTACATCATATGGGGATAGTCGTGCAAAGAATATAACACATACACAACACTAATCACCATTGAATATGGTACCCACCAATGTAGAAAACATTGTAATGCTTTTTCTTCTATGAGTGGGTTGAATCATCACTCAAAGGGTCAAACCACCACTACAAATTCTACCTACGAACATTGAAATAATTTTAGAGGCCCTTGCTTTGGTGGGTGAATTGAGTCATCACTCAAAGGGTTGAATCACCACCATAAATTGAAATAAAAATAAAAATTGGAGGCCTTTACTTAGTTGCAGGATCAAATCATCATTAGAAATTAGTTGTGTCACCATTGAAAACTTTTGCACTACCATAGAGAAAATTTTGGAAGATCTAGCCTAAGGAAATCTATACACAACACATTATGGAGGAGCCAATCCAAACATATGCAAGAACATAAATCACGACCCATATCTAACCTACATTAGGAATAAATACAAAATTATGTCTATTTCTTTCCCCACTCCCACATTTTTCTCCCTTTTCCTTTCCAACTCACGATTTTTTTCTTCCTAGCAATTGTCTAGTTATAGCCTAATTCCACCTTCATTAACGTCAAATATGGGTTTCATATGTAGGAGGATTTTTCCCTCAAAATATTGCACATAAAGAGCATGGTGTATGACCAATGAGAAAAAGGGGCTAAATAACTCCACACCACCATAATGGATCAAATTGAATACAAATGCTACTTACTAACATTGAAATAAATTTGGGGGGCAAATAACTCCTCACCACCATAATGGATCAAATTGAATACACATATAACTCTTCCATTTCTTAGCACAATTAAAAATCCTTTATGTTGTTTACAATTATGAGACGTTATACCATTTTTTAGGTCCAAGGAAATGGCATATTGTGTATTTCTATTGTTTGTGTATGTGGTTTTGATATGGTGTTTAGAAGTGAGGCCTCCTTTGTTGATGAGGTGGTGTTGCTTAAAGGCTTTACTCACCAAGAAGGCACCTTTCCTTTCTTCTTGATATTTTTGTTTTCCTTCTTACAATGGGTTGCAATATGTCCAATAACAATGTAGCCTTTGCATCTAAATTCCACTTTTTCATAATCTAATGACTCTATCCATGTATTATCTCTAGCCACTAAGTTGATATTTGGTAGGAGACCCTTGGAAAAGTTCATTTCCACACAAATATGATCATTGGCGGTAATATGTTGTTACTATCATTCTTCAATCCTAGAGTTATACTTCCCAATATCATTTCCTCTCTCTTTTAGTGTGATAATCCCAAAATTGAAGAGAGAATTTATTAAGCCCTACCCAAATTGGTGTTGAAGAGGGTTCCTAGCTAGGTCGAAAGTTGAGAAAATAGTTTCATGCAAATATTAGCACTACTTTAGTCCCATGGACATATATAAAGAATGAGATATGGATATTTTAATCAAACAAAATTCACAATGAAGAACACCTTATTGTAAAGATACATGTAGGTAGTTGTATGAAAAATTTATGGAAGTTGACCTTCTTATTTTAATCACCATAATTCGAGAGGATCCCACTCCAACCCCCATTATTCATAGAAAAGGGATTACCCATGAGATCATGATAAAGAAGACTCTATAAGGGTCCATATTGTCACTCTAGTTAAGAGTTGGAGTCAAACCAAACCACTATTAGGATATCGAGTTGTGTTATAACTAGGCCACTAGGAGGAAAAGGAGCTTCATTCTATTCAAGTGCATTTTGTTCCATGGATGAGCAAAGTAAATGAGAATGGATAGGGAGGGAGAGAAAACATAGAAGATTTGTGCATTGTAGCAACTCATGGGCTATAAGCCTCACTTCTTTATACTTTCATCCTTTTTCCATTTAGAGAAATAGACCAAAGGAACCTCACCTTCCAGTTGGTTTTTCTCCCGAAAGGGCTTCCTAGGGTATATCTTATGTTCTTATGGTTGTGAGTGATTGTATTTTTTTATGTTATCTATTTTCCATATTTTAGATATTGCATGCATGAAACATTAACTTGATAAATCCATAAGTCTAAGGGAAAATAATTCACATAATATAGTTTTTGGATTTTTAAGTATCATTTAATTATATTTGTTGTGACAAACTGCCTAGTTTAATATCCACAATGGTTTATAGATCGTATTGGTATCAATGCAAGTTTCTTTAGTTATATTGTGCGATGTTCAATGGATCCAAATCAGTGAAGCCAAAATTCACAAAACCCCAATCATGGTCGATGAATATGTCATGAATAACCCTCATGATCTCGTAGATGAGAGGTTTGTGTGGTCAGAAGCACAAGTTGCAGATATAAACCATAGTGTGATCTGCCTCATGGCAACGCTAACCAATACTCTTAGGATATTCAAAGAAGATGGGGATTCTAATGTAGAGTTTTGATCAGTGCGAAGATCATAACTTGAAAAATATCAACCCGGTTCAAGTTCCATGAACCATTCACATTCCCTATTCAAAAGGGAAGAAAATATCAACATCAAGACGTATCAAGGCGAGATTGATGTTGTAAAGACTCCCATTTACACCCTATATAAGGTAATTAATAGCATTACCAAATCCTAATAAAGGTTATATAGTCTTCTTATTCTTTAATATCACCAACTTAAGAATATTTGGGTAACATTATAACATTGTTCCTTTGTTGATAAATAGACATATTATCTCCTTGTATAAATTTGTATATTTCGAAGGGATAAGTCTTTCTAACCAATTAATGGTAACGATCTAATTCTCTAAAAGAAAGGGTTTTGTGTCTAAAAAAACAAGCCCTACTTTTAATAGTTAAAACATTAATCCCTTAATTCTATTGAACCATACCTTAAATAGGAATACCTCCGCTATTAAAAAGGATTATTGATTTATTATTTCTTTTATGTCCAAAGCATCAACTATCAAGATTAACACTATAGTCTAGTTATGCTCTTTGCTTCAATAGCATAGACATGTGGACCATGTAATATGTCTATAGTCTAGTTATGTTATTTGGTTTGATTCGACATGCGTTATTATTTTCTACCTTTTAAAAACATATATTTTGCAAATATGAAATTATTTCTATGTGTACACCGCTCAGTATCGATTTGGTAGTCCTTTAATTTCTCTTTGATACGTTGGTTGGTAACTCTTAAAATCTTTTAAATGGTATGGCTCCTTTGTGCTATAACGAATGTGGTATTTCGATTTAATAAGTTTGAATGTTGTTGTTAACATAGGATAAGGTTTTGTTTATGAAATGTTTATGGATGTTTCCATAATATATCTGATCCTCATCAAAAGTAGCCACAATGTTGTACATTGACCTACCCCAATCAATGGTTAGCATTGTTCCTTGGTTTATCAACAATGTAAGAATGGTTTAGGGTTTGGTCTATCCTAATAACTACCTCATAACTACCTCACAGTTCTATTACTCATTCATTTTGATGAGAGTTTTCGTTGGATAAGCCACTCTGTAGCTAGGGTTTCATAGTTTATTATTTCCTTTTACTTCATTGTTCACTACAGATGTTGCACTGCGTTGACTCTTTGTCTGTCAAAGGAGTTGCAGGATTTACTTCACATGTACTCTCCGGTTGGTGAAGGTAAACCAAGTATAATTTCTTTTTTCAACAATTGTATGGTTTTTTTTGTCAAGCATTAATTCGTTTGGATTTAAATTCTTAGCTCTATTATGGTATAAATATATTCTCATACTATTACTTTCACCAATTGGCATATGTTTTGGGGTTTTTCTCGAAGAAGTTAGGGTATTCGGAAGAATACAATCCCAAATCATTTATTGGGTTCCTGATGTATTATATAATCATTTGACTCTTGCTTTGAGAAAGTTCATTAGAGTTTCACACCTCCATTCGGCAGTATTGTCGTTTCCAGGTAACATTTAATCTTGAGGTCACAAAAACTTCATGTTTATTTTCTCTTCATGACAGTGTAGTTGTTTATTTTCTCTTCCTAGTAGTGTAGAGGGTTTATAAGTTTTACAATTCCTTTCATTATCTGGTTTCCGTATTTTTTTTAGTTCAAGGTCGTTACATAAAAATTTCAAGGTTATCATTATTTGTCATTCTCTAGGGTATACTCCCTATTTCAGTCCTTATTACATTTTTGTTTAAGTACAATTAGGGTTTTTCTGTAGTTTTAGCTTTTAATAAGAGCAGTTGTTTGTCAAATTTGAATCTTTTAATTATACCCTAGTTATGGGGTTTTGTCACTTGTAAAATCAACCCTTCCTTTCTGAGTTTTTCTTTTGTGTACATCTAGAGTAAGGGTTATTTTCTAGTTAATATGCATGAGCAAAATTTTCCACTCTCTGTTGGAGAGGGTTTTATTTTCCTTCTAAATTTTTATTAGGTGTTCGTAAGATTTACTTATGTATAGTCATTCGTTCGATTCATCAACTCATTTTGGCATCTTTTTTATGCATCTAAGGAGACACGAAAGGGTTATTCTTGATATTCACACGTAAAACCCTCTCTTGTTTTCAACCTTTCCTTACTTTAAATTGTGTTTACTTTTTCTTTCATTCTTCACTTAATACATAACAATTACTAATTATTCTCTATATCCTTTTTTATAGAGGTACTACTACTCTTTCTGGCGAGAGACAATTCATTTAGAAAAGATATATATTGTAGTTTTTTTTCAACACTCATCGAGCTCTCATATTTTTGTTCTAGGTTCGTTGTTTGTCTTTTATTCCTTGAGCTCATGATGCTTGCACTAGTGTTTTTAGTTTGACCGTATTATATTCTAGAGATGACACAGTTTTTGTGCCCCTTCCTGGATTCGAATCACATTATAGGCATAATTCCTCTGTTAGACTAATATTTTCATTTGTAATTAGTTACCTTGGAGAATTTTTCCCAAAAATTCTCCAATATAGAAATTTTGAATTATATGCATGAAAATGTGACTTGATATTTATAATGTATATATTTTTTTAAATTAAGTGTATGTTTATATAACCCTTTTCCATGAATCTCTATTCTAGAATTTTCTTTACCTTTTCAGTGTATATTTGGATTCCATGATTTTTATATAAAAACAATATCGAATATAAATTTGTTTCCTTGGTCTTCCAAATTCTTTGTAAATGTATAGATTTTCATTTACTGTATGTAAAAATATTCATTAGTTTCCATTTGTTCTTTTCCATGTGATGATAATTTCCTAGCTTTATAATTCCTTCAAAGGTATAACTCATTGTTTTTAGTTATTATATATATTATCTATATATTTGTTCTCACATACAAATATAGTTAGTTTTAGGTATAGGTTTCTCACTAAACCAATAACATACTATTACTTTGCTATATAACTAATATATACATATGTTTATATATATTAGTGTCATTCATATAATTTATTATGAAAACAACCTTATTGCTTGGAAAAATGCTACTATTTCTAGTCATATATTATTTATTTCCGGTCAGTCTTGTACTGTACATTCTTTTTATAGCATGGAACTTAATCTTTATAAAATAATGTGCAATTGCAAACCTTTCTTATCATAAGTATGATGCTAGCATGTCATGCTAGACATTCCTTTTTCTTATTTTGTTGTCTATTTAGCAATAAAACTATAAAAAAAAAAGAAACACATTTTCTCCTTTTCTCGTGTACTTCCAAAAATTTAAAAATTGTCTACAATATTCTTTATTCGTTATACACAAGAAGTTTAGATAGTGTTGAAAAAGAAATATCACTAGCAATCTACTTCCATGAATAAATAAATCAAGAATACAGGCAGAAATACTGACTTGAACAAATGTCTAGGAAATTGATAGCTAAATACTTGGCTCCTCCCAACCTTGACATGACAAAATGATTGTCCCCCTAAACAACTAGGCCTACAACTCTTTTTTCTATTCCTTCTTGCTTCTGTTCTGTCTCTTCCAAATTTTGCTGTCAGAATAATGAGATAAAAGCAATAAAATTCACATATATTATCCATCTACCACTCTTTGGTGGTTAGTAACTGCCTCCACCTCACCAATAGGTGGTAGGTAGTTGTTTTTTCATTTATGAGCTCTTGTTTCCCACTCTTGATATAAAATTCCACTCTTCTAAGAAACATTTAATTGGTCAATATCATAATTTCTTAATTAAATCTAATCACCTAGATTAGATGCTTAGGACTTATTAATGGATAATAATAACTTTCCAAAATTAAATTATAATTTCCCATATTTGTCTTTATTTACAAAATAAATCATAATTACATCTTTACAAGTAGCCATTATCAGTAATAAATTACTGATAATTAAAATGTTCATATGTTTTACAATGTATCATACTTAACCAAAAACAAAATAAACTTATTCATATTTATTTACAAACACATCATTAAGCCAAGGGGTATCACAAATTCTTTGAAGCTAAATTATTGTTTGTACCATTTAGAATTTTATTTTAGTGTTCATCATATGGAGGAAGAATAGAAAATTTCATTTTCTTGGTTGAAATTAGAGGACGATTCCCTAACCTAGTTGGAAATCCACATAGATATCTTAAGGTTGGAGGGAGATCCTCCAGTTACTAAGTGGAAAGATTTAAAAACCCCCATAAAGTCATAGTTTTACCCTATTGGGTATACAAAGGGCTAGTGGATTGGCTTAAAGAAGAAGATAAATGGAAGACTTCCTTCAAAACCAGGAAGGTTTTGTATGAGTGGTTAGTCATGTCATTTGACCTATGCAATGAACCAAATACATTTATGAGGTTAATGAATTATATGTGTGCCTTTTCATAGTTTCATTTATTATTGTCTATTTCAATGATATACTAGTATACAATGCTACCTGGGAGAAGAACATATCACATTTGACACAAGTGCTAGAGACAATAAAGAAGCACCAACTATTGGAAAATCTCAAGAAGCGTGAGTTTTCACATTAGTCTTTGGTGTGTCTCGAATATGTTATAGGTGGATGAGAGTTGAAGATAGATCCTACCAAGATGGATGACATCATCAAGTGGTCAATTTCTACTAATATTTCTTAGGTTAGAAGTATTCTTTGGGAAGCACAGTAACTGAAGAAATTTGTAGCCTCATTTTCAACAATAACAACACCACTCCATGCCACAAAATAAAGTGGAAAAAAATTATAGTGGGGAAAGGGTCAATAGAGGTCATTTGAGGAGTTAAAGAAGAAGATTCTTCAAGCACCATTTATCACATTGCTAAAATTACATCAGCCCTTTGAAGTGGAGATAGATGTGAGTGGGTATTCTATGGGATAATTCTTGATGTAGGGAGGAAGACATGTACACTACCATCTTGAATTATTTCATGGGGAATTTAGTAACTATCCTATTTATGACAAGGAACTTTATGCCCCAATGCAAGCTATGAATAAGTGGAAACACTATATGATGGGAAAAGAGATAGTAATCAACATAGATCACCAACCACCATGGTACCTACATTCCCAGAGTAAGCTAAAAACAAATTAGGCTTTACAAGTGGATAGGGTTTTTACAGCTGTATCATTTAGTGATCAGGTATAAGAAGGATAACACAAACAAGTTGGTCAATGTTCTTTCAATGCCACCCACATCAATGATCATATATTTGGGAACTCTAATTTACATAGATCCATTCACCATGATGCATACAAAGAGTCATATTCAGAGGATGAGGAATTCAAGGAGGTGTTTCAATAGTTACAAAGCAAGAGTCATGTGTACGATGGTGATAAAATTGTTACGAGATAGGTTAATTTATAGGTTGGACAAGTTAAGAATTCCTAAGGGTGGGGAACTACTACAACTAATTAGAGAGGCTCACACCTTCAAGGTTGTAGGGAACCTTAGAGTAGGGAAGATAGTGGCCAACTTGTAGAGGTATGTGTATTGTCCCAAGATGCAAGAACAAATAGCTAGGTTCATAAGAGGATTCATGTTTTTTTGTACCAACAAGCCTAGTAACATTAAATAGGGTATATCATTCCTTACCTATACCCACTCATCCTTGGGAAATAATTTCCATGGAATTTGTGGGAGGTTTACCAAAAAATTGGAAGGGATGTGACTACATGTTTGTGGTAGTTGAGAGGTTCAACGATATGTAGTTGAAAGGGGATGAATTTAGGGCAGAAAATTGTGTTAAGAAGATCAATAAAATAAATATACAGGTATAGGGGACACTACACAAATCATAAGAAAAATACAAGGCTAGACATGATTAGCACAAAAAAAGAAGTCCTTCAAGGTGGGACACTGAGTATGGTTATAGTTGAATAAGGAGAGGGTACAAGGTCTTGGTAATAAAATCAAGGTTATGTGAGATGTTCCATTTGAGATACTATAAAGGGTGGGATATATTGCTTGTAGACTCAATCTACCCCAATACATGCACATTTACTCTATGGTGAATGTATAGAATATGAAACTCTATGAGCCTTCCATGTTAGATTAGGAAGAGGAACGAGTTCTACCTTCTGTAGAGGATTTGGCACCATATGCTCAAGAAAAGTTAACATAAGATATAGTTTTTCAAAAGAGATTTAGAACTACCAGATAGGGGCAACATGACATTTGGAATTTTGGTTTGAAAGGACAACTTCTAGGCAATTCTAAATGGAATACCTGAGAGAAGGTGGAGGAAACATTTCCTCACCTCATTAAATGGAATTTTTTTGGGACCAAAAACCTCCAAAAATGGGGAGGTTTGATATATATTGTATTGTTATATTGTTTTCATGCAAATGGAGGAATAAACTCACAGGACCATTTTACCAGCAAGACCCGGTTTGGAAAATTGGGGTCTAAAACCTTCCAGGAGTAGTTTGAGGCATAAATGACATATTATTGGGATAAAAGTTTGATTATTAAGTGTTAAATATTTTTTGTTATTCTACACACATAGACCTCTCCAATTTTCCAAAAATCACCTCAATTAGAGTCTGTATGCAAAAGTTATACCACTCGAAAGTTGACTTTCTTATTTTGACTACTGTAATTCAAGAGGATGCCATGTCAGCCCCCATTATTTATGTAAAATTGGATAGCTATGTTATCATGATATATAATAATCTACAAGAGTTAATGTTATAACTCTAATTAAGAGTTGAAGGAGTCTACCCTAACCACTAGTAGGTTATCGAGTTGTGTTATAACCATGCCACTAGGAGGAAAAGGAGTTCCATTATATCCGAGTGTATTTTGTTCCATAGATGAGAAGAGTGTTGAGAGTGGATAGGGAGAGATTAAAATATTAGCATTTATCTGTGCATTTTAGCATCCCATAGGCCACAAGCCTCACTCTTGTATTTCATCTATTTTTCATTGAAGAGAGCGGAGTAGCCTCACCTTCAGTTGGTGTTTGCCGATGAAAATGTCCTAGGCATATCTTATTTCTTATGTTTTTGAGTATGTATTTTGTTGTTCCCTATTTTTGAGTTACATTATTACATGCATGAAATTGTAACTTAATAATCTAGAAGTGTAATGAAAAATAATCTACATAATATAGATTTCAAATTTTTAAGTATAATTTTATCATATATATTGTAACAAATGGTCCAGTAGAATATCCATGGAAATTTAGGATCATATTATTAGGATTCCTAGAAGAAAATATATCATCTCCATGTCCTTAATTATGGCTTGAATCACTCAAAAAACACAAATATATCAATCCAAAATTGAGTTATCTTCCCCAAATAGGCCTATTATTGCTACTAGCATCCATTGTTGTCTCCAAATCGAAGCGTTTTGTACATCATCCACTTGATATAAATATAATATTCCTATATTCCTTCAAATATCAATTATATTTCTAGGAAGATATGAATTTTCACCACACCCAACCTGAAAGGTTCTCTCCCAATTTAAATTTACTCCCTAAACCAATTATTTCCTTACCAATGAAAATGCCATATCACATTCCTTCCAGTCATTGAAATTAAGAAAGGATTTTGTGGGAATCTTATCCAAAATTACACACTTAAGGGCTCAATGTATTTCTAATATACCACCTTACTCCACAATCCCTTCCCATAAATTATTCTCCAAACACATTTTTGTTGCAAGTTATTTTGTAAAAGCATTACTTTTTTTTTGTGCCCCGCCTCTCAAAATTATTTTGGGATAGTTATCCTTTTATAGGATACCTAAGGAAATTATTTTTTTTCATTAACTCTTTCCCATAGAAACCTATAAATTATTTATTTATTCTTCACCAACACTCCTTGGTCATAAAGGTGAAAGATACCCAATACGTTAGAAAATTGCTTATTTGATCAAAACAATTCTACGCCCCTTGGATAAACAATTATTACACCAAGTAGACAACCTGTTTCAATTTTAGATAACATACAACCCTAGATTTTCTTTCTATAATCATTTGGCTTGTGGAAAGAGCCAAATACTTTATGCTTAAGTGAAGCTCCACATGATTATAAGGAAACATATTTTAAAAGAAAAGATGTCCTTATCACTTATCAGACCCCATGAATGAGATAATGGATTTACCAACATTGATAATCATTCATGTGGCAAAATAGTAGAAAATATCTAAAATATCTTTTAACTTTAGGGCATCCATAAGAAAATCATCACAAAAGAAAAAGGAATATCATGAATAATTAATATGTGAGTTACATATAAGATGGCCCACATGCATATTTATTTAAAGGCTCCCACACTTTTTACCTATGAAATAAAATTATTAAGGCCTTGAGCCACCAATATAAACAATAAAGTGGATATTGAACACCCTTGCCTCAAATCGTGTGTAATCATACAAATTTACTAATAAAACCATTAATCAATACAACAAATAAAATTGAGGACACACAATTTTTATGATCCAAATGGAAAATTACTAATTGAAACCCATGTGTATAAGAATTAGCTTAAGATGGATCCAACCTATCATATGTTTTTCTTAAATCAACTTAATCGTCATGGCTTGTAAATTTTACTTTGATAAGTTGAAAAATCTTGGGTCACGCTCCATTGCTTCCATGCTATATATATTCCAACTAGAAATCCAAAGTACACTTATAAAATGGAATTTGAAAGTAAAATTTTGACTTTCCTAGCAACAATTTTATAAATACAATTGTACAAATACATTGATCTAAAGTTCTCAAAGATTTAGAATTGTCACATTTCAAAATAAGTGCTATGAATGTGGTGTTGAAGGTTACCAACGCTCTACCAAAATCCCTCAACTCCTCAATCACCCATAGTTAACTCATAAAATTCTGAGAACAAATCTATTTTCCATCCATTTGGTCAAGGATTCTTATCATTTCTTATGAATTTAGAACTACTTATAGCTCCTCATTTCTCACCTCCTCCATCAAATATTCATTGTGTAGATCATTAAAATATTTAGGAAAAAGAGTTTCTATCCTAACCACTTTAACGATGGAAGTTATTTTTTCTATGTTAAAAAAATTAGATAAGTGTTGCACACTCACCTTAGCTACATGTTAAAAACTGAAAGAAATGTCATCAACTCGAATTTGAATTTTCCATCTAGTATTTTTTTTCCTATGATTGGAAAACTAGAAAATTTAGCATTTTCATCCCCATTTTCCAATCATATAGCTATTCTTTCGAGTCTCCAAACAACCTCTTTTTCATCCTATATAAATATATTTTCCCTCTAACCTTAAATGATCCTTATCATATGATCATCATTCAAAAACCTTACCAATCCTTGAAATATAAGTATTCCAACTTATACTCCACATCCTTCAAGACTCTATCATCCTTGTGGACCAATATACCATTAGTTTCCTTAACCTTTAAAGTATATTTATTGGTGCTACATATCCTTAGCTACCTACTTGTAGGTCACCCATGAATCTTAGGCCACATGAGTTTTTATAACCCCTCATATAATAACCAATCACAATTAAATTGAATGGAATGGGTTTGTCTTCCCATAAACACTAATTCTAGAAAAATGGGGAAGTGGTTTGAATCACCTCTAGAACCCACCCATTGTATAACCTTCATATTTTCACTTATCAAACTTTTAGATAGAAATAATATATCCAATGGAAATGCTCTATGCAACAACCTTCTTATTCCTCCACGCACAAAACTAAAGAGCCACATCGACCAACCCACACTAATATAATCTATATACATAACAATATAATAAAGGATAAAAAAACAATAGCCTCACCCCATATCTTCACATTCCTAGTGGATAAATTTAGTCTACCAAGAATAACAGTATGACCATGACAAAGAAAAATCGTCCTGAAAAATCTATTCAAAAAGGAGACACTATCAAAGCATGGACCATAAATGTTCAAGATCAATATATACTTCCCTTTTCCTGGGACAAAATAGTCATTCCCAAACCTAAATAAAGTGACCAATGCCTAATGAAAGATAACACCTTATGGTTCCATCTAGAAAAGCCACCTAATCTACCCTTGGAATTAGAACTTATGAACTACCACCCATGCCACTAGGGGGATTTTGATGTTAGAATGGGCCACCTAAAGCATATTTTAGAAATTTATGAATCATCATCTTATGGAGAAGTTATATTTTACAACTCACCTCCCCTATTACATTCTATATACAATCCAATAACTAATGGTTGTCATTCAAAGATTGCTATAAATAATAATAATAAATATCTATTAAATATTGATTGAGAATAAATTTTAACATGTTCACAAAAACATCCATTGTACTTGAACAACCAATTTGCATTTCTTACGTATTAAACTTCAACACCAATTTTACATAATAAAATTTAATGCACAATAAAAAAGAATTCAAATTGTCTAAAAATCATTTATGTCTCTTCATTAATTTCATAATTTTATTTTGAAAACACATAAATGAAATAAATTTATTTATAATTTAATTTATATATATATAATATATATATTATATATATATATATATATATATATACTATATATATATATATATATATATATATATATATTATATATATATATATATATATATACTATATATTAATTCTCCATCCTTGCTCTTAGCACCAGATTGCCGTTGCTTGAATGGGTCTAATCCTCATGTCAAGATGCCTACCTACCAATGTAGAAAACATTTTATAAGCCCTTGCTTTGGTGGGAAAATAGAATCATCACTCAAAGGGTTGAAACACCACCTTAAAAACATTTTGGAGGTCTTTGCTTGGTGGGTGTGTCAAATCACGATTTGAAATGGGTTGTGTGTCACCAATGAAAACTTTACCACTACCACAAGGCATATTTTGGATGATCCAATGATATGAAAGAAAAGAGTTCACAATCCACAATCCATAACTGACCTATACTTCAAATAAATACCAAATATCCTCTCTTGCCTTCCTGACTCCCACAAATTTTTTCCTTCCCTTTCCTTTCTAGCATATGAGTTTTTTCTTCCTAGGAATTGTCTAGTTGTACAATTGGTTCCACCTTCATTAATGTCAAATATGATTTTCATGATCAAGGAAAAAAGGGGAAAGATATTTTTCAAAGAAGAAAGGGAACTCTTGTTTTCATTTCAACTATTTATGCTTTTATTGGTTATTTTCACAAATTTATAATTGTTGGATAGAATTGAAACCATTTTTTTATTTGCTAGAGTTTCCTTGCATTGATCTAGGGGCCAAATAACTCCTCACCACCATAGTGGAAAAACTAAATACACGGATAACTTTTCCATTTCTTGACATAAAGTCCTTTGTATCTTTTACAATTATGAGACAAACTATAATTTTTTAGGTCCAAGAAGATGGTTTAATGTGTATTCCTATTGTTTTTGTATATGGTTTAAGTTGATGTTTAGAAGTGGGATCTCCTTTATTGATGATGTGGTGTTTCTTAGGGGCTCTACCCACCAAGTAGGCATCTTTCTTTTCTTCTTGATGTTTTTATTTTCCTTCATACAATGGGTTGCAATGTGTCTAATAACAAAATAGCCTTTGCATCTAAGTTCCACTTGGTCCAAATCTACGGGCACTATCCATGTATAATCTCTAGCTATTATGATGATATTTGTTAGGAGACCCTTGGAAAATTTCATTTCCACATAAATATGGCTATTGGTGGTAATATGTTGCTACTATATTTTCTCAATGTTAAAGTGATGCTTAGCAATATAATTTTATCTCTCTTTTAGTGTGCTAATCCCAAAATTGAACAAAGATTTTAGTAAGCCCTACCCAGATTGGTGTTGAGGAAAGGGAGTTCCCAGCTAGGTTGAAACTTGGGAAAGTGGTTTCATGCAAAGATTAACACTACTAGAATACCATGAGTCTATATAAAGGATGAGATATGTATACTTTAGCGAGTCAAAATTCACAATGAAGAACACCTTATTGTAGAGATACATGTAGAGAAAATTATAAGGGACAAAATTTCACCCATGGGCTAATCTTCCGTGCTTTTTCCAAAAAAAGAATTATTTGCCAATAAAATTCCATTTTCTCTAAAAATAATTCACCCATATTCTATATGATAAAACTATTTTCCATTAAAAATTACCAAAATTTTATAGAATTTATATAAAATCCTTAGAAATTTACATATTTTTACAAATGTATCACCAACATTTTACAGTTTGCATATTGAAGACTAGTAACGTTTGCCAAGGTTTCCACACTTTAAGATAAATTTCCGCCCCTAAAAATTTATCTGGATACATGAAGGCTTAGTCTTGAAATTTCGTTTCCTACTTTGTACAAATCCATTGATGAAGATATGTAAATTTTGGCTAGTGACCAATAATCTACATATTAAGCCTTGTTAGAAAAAAAATTTGTCATATATGTGGGATCCTCATCTATCATTATGGTAAGTCCAAATTTAACCACACTTTAATCCCCTAACCTTATGATAGGCAATGGAAGGCATTACTTGCTTGATTTGACCTGACTCCCAAGGTTTGTTATGAATATGGGGTTACAAAATTCCTATTCTCTCAAGTTTTTGGAATTATATTTTGACCTCACCATCATACTCAACTCATTGAGTTCTTTCTAGTGATGTCACTTTATCACAATTCGACTTCAGGATTATAAGTTATGGCCTCTATAAGTATGGTCATTTAATCCCTACCACACCACCCTATGTTACCACGTAGCATCTACGTGTAATATAGTTTGGCCCTCATGGCACAACCATTTTGGAATTCCATTTTGACACAGGTATATCTAGCCCTAATCGATTATGGGCATCCACTGATATGAAACCCTTTTTCACCCCAGGTTTCACAAACATTTGGATACTAGATTAAACTTGATGCAGTATAATAATGAGATGGATGCTCTATTATAACATTATGCATTATTCCCCCATGTGACAAATGAAAAAGGAAGTTATCCAAGTGTTGTCATTGCGATGACCCTCCAATTTTTTTTCCTAATTCAATTTTAGAGCCTACATGAACCATTGTTTCAAGCCCCTTAGCGTTGTCACATTGTTTGTTTTGTTACTCTTATGTTTTCTCCTAGTGTCGAATCCTCCTAAGTTAATGTTTCCTAAGTGTCATCACCTAACCATTAGAAGTGATTGTGTTATCTAGCCCATGGTTAGGTAGACTTATGAATTTTATGGACTTAGAAACTAGCCTTTTTACCATGCACACACTCGAAAAGTATATGAAAAGCACACAAAATTAAATAAAAGAAATAAAAGTGCCCTTTAAGGACAAATTTCACTTCAAGTTTACGAAGACATTCTCTTGTGTTGAGTGCACTCCTTCGAGTCGAATAAGTATGCACTCCTTCATGTTGATCAAATGCACCCTCCTTGAGCACATTCCTTCCTGCTAAAGACATGTGCCCTTCTTGAATATATGCATGAGGCTTCTTGTTTCATATGGGTGCATTCCTAGAAAATAGGATCCCACATAACTTCCCTTAACTGACTCATTTTCATGAAATTTCTTTTAAATCATCCCAGTTAATCATGAATTTTCTTAATAATGCTTATCTATCTTGGGCACACAATTGTGGATCAAGAAACTCTTCGTCGAGCAACATTACATGTAAATTTTTCATGTTGAATCTATGCATTTCCTTTCATGATTTCTTTGTCGATCTTGCTTTCCTTGTTGGTGTTGAAGAATGTAACTAGCGTCGGTCTTCATAATTCTATTTGAGTCATGACGTATAATACTTATCAAAAGAAAGAAAAAGAAAATTTATTATTAAATAAATTGATTTTTTAAAGCATGGGTTTCATGCTTGGGTCAATTGTTTTTAGGTCATAACCTCCATTGCAGGTTTCTAGGGTTTATGTCAAGTGTCCTTGTCCATATCATATTGTAAAGAACCCTTCTTGGGATTTATTTGTCAAAGAAAAATTTTATTTTATTGTATTTTAGGTCTTCTAGGCCTCCTCCACCAAGTAAGACTGAACAGGGGAATTTGACCTCACAAGAAGTCTATATATTGGAGCAACTCGACCTCATTTTTCACTCATATCACACAAGCTCGAACTATAATATTTGGGAGAAGAAAAAGTCCAAAGTTCAAGAAGGAAGCCGAAATCAAATTTTTTGTGTCTCTCTCTCTTTCTATCATGTGCAACAAAATTCTGAAACTGCATCAAAGCTGGGAAACTACATCAAAGTTGTGAAGTTGCATCGAAGTTGTGAATCTGGATAAGGGTCAAATACTATGAAGTTTCATCAAAGTTGTGAAGTTGCATCAAGGTCGAAGGTGTGGAGCTACTAAAGTTATTAGATCGAAACAACAGTCATAAAGTTGGGTAGAAGTTCTGAAGTTGGGGTCGAAATTCTCGTTTAAAGTTACATTTGAGAAGCTGGCACTTGGTAACTTTGTAAGAGATAATCTATCAAAAGGAAGAGATGACTTGGTGGAGAAGTAAGGTCTATTGGTCTAGGGTCTTGGTTAATCTCATCTTGAATTACTGAAGGAAGAGTTCTTGAATGGGTTTTCCCCTATATAGGGGGTTTCCCCTGACTGTGCGCCTACATTTGGTGTCCTTGATCTTCATGATTTGGTTTTGGTAATTTCTTGATGAACTAAGATAAAATAAGGACATAAGAAATATTATAATAATAATTCAAATAAATAACAATTATCAACAAGATAAAATATTTCATAATTTCTAATTTTCCAATAGGGTTTCATAGCTAAGGTGAAGAAGAAGAAAAAGGCATCCTGAAGATATCTTGAAGGAAGCAGGAGATTGAAGGAATACCATTAAAGGGATCATGTAAGGGGATAATCCTACTATCTTTAATAAGTATGTCTAACTCAATTAAGGGAAAAAACAAACTAGAAGGGTCTTCCAACTACAGGGCATGGAAAAAGAGGATAGGTCTCATCCTCAAGAAGAATAAAGTTTTGGATTTAGCTCGAGGAAAATTTAAGAATGATACAAATGAATCAAGTCAATCAGAGAAAGAAAAGTTCAGAGAAACCAAAATGTTTCCCATGAACCTAATAGTGGATTGAGTAAAGGACAACCTCATTCCATATATATCCAACATAGGTTATGCTTGATAAATGTATGAGGCTCTATCCAAATTATTCACAATCAAGAACATTAGTCAAATAACAAGCCTCGAGAATGAACTAAGAACTGTTAATATGAAAAATGATAATACCATTTCATAATATTTTATAAATAGATCTAGAATTAGAGTTGAAATCCAAGCGATAGATGAAGTTATCCCAAAAAGGGAGCTCATAATTACTAAAATCTTGGAGTGCATTTGGATCAAGACTTAATAGTTGGAAGGATACTCTAATGTTTAAACAAATGTGGAATGCATGTAGTCAAGAAGAAGTTATAATATCGCTAGTAAACAACAAGGAGGAAGAAGAAAACACCTCGAATTCCTATTATGCTCATCACAAGAAGAAGGGAACCTTCAAGAAGTTCAAAGGACCAAAGAAGAAAGTGGACTTATCCAAGATTGAATGTTACAACTGTCACAAGATGGTTCACTACAAAATCCATTGTCCAGATATTCCAAGAAATAAGAAGGGAGAGAGGGAATATGTGAATGTTGTTGACAAAGATCCACCTAAGAGGAATAAGGTTGAAGAATCAGAATTCAAGGACTTATACTACTAAGTCATCTCCCTCTCACATAGCCCTCTTAATCTTTTATATTTGTTTTTAATTATTTTCCTTTATGTTTTGATTTCTAGAGTTTATAGGTCTAACATATCTTATTAGAACATTTTTCATTTTTTTATAAAATTATAGGTATGCCTCAAGATTGGATTAAGAGGGATCCTCACCATTTAACCAAATATAAGTATCTTACTCCTTGTCTTATCTTTTATGTTTGGTTTCCCTCTCTTATCAAGATGTGTTTTTATTGTACACTAAAAACCTTTCTCTTTATATTTTTCCTTGGATATGAAAGCTTGTTGATTACTCAAGGGTTATGGAAGATAATTCAAAGGATAGACTCGGAGCATGAAATAAGTTCTATTGAAGCCCGTCAAGATTTGATTTTCTACAAGGTGTATTAAGGAACAACTAAAAGGTATGCCTTAGACTATAAAGTTTGTTATAAATTCTCTTCATAAAGGTATGTTCATTCTATTTTAAATTTGCTTTACACTACTGACATTATTATGTCAAGGGTTTTGAATCAGAAATATTTTTGTTAGGGTGATTAATCATTAGATTTAATCTACCCTCATTATATTATCATACTATGGAATCTTAAAAAGGTTCACTATAAAACCCTAACCTGAGGGTATGTCGGTGATAATATTGAAACCCTAGTCTACTTAGGGTTGTTGATGAAATATAAAAAATTTATTCTTTTGATGTTTTGGAACTCCTATAGAAACCCTAGTCCTTTAGGGTTTGATATTAATATCTAAGTCATGTATTGAAACTTTAGATCTTTAGGATTTTGTAATTTAGGGGTTATGAACTAAACACGTATAATATCTATAGCTAGGTCCTGTGAATCAATCCCTAGGTATTTGTTCATTTGTATGATTGAAACCCTAGCCTAATCAAAATTGTTATATGTCTAACTCTGATGTATTGATATTGTTGTGTATTTCTAGTGCATGAAATTTGAGATATGTATTTACAAGTATGTTGACCTAATTATTGATGTTTATAGATTGTGAATTCTAGGGTTTGTAACAAAGCCCTAGTAATTGATATTTTGGGATATGATAATATTTTTTTCCTATATGATTTAAAGTTTTGATGATAAAATCTAGGGTTTGAAAACAAACCCTATTAGTATCTAACATTATTGAAACCTTAGATGCATGATAGGATTGATACTAATTTCTAATATCTAAACGCTTTGTGTCAAAAAGGTGGAATATAGGGTTTACAAGAGTAAAAGTTTGTTATCATGATTAAGTTTCTTTAAGTCTTAATAATATGATCTAGGGTTTATGTCAATAATCCTAGCAGAAGGTTGAAGTATGTTTATCTTGCTAATTATGAACCTAAATAGGTTTAGGTATCAGATATCTAAACTTTGAATATTTTAATGCTTCGATTATAATGACTTGACTTTTGGTTGACTTCATAGTTCTGTATATTTGTATTTGGTTGTACTTTATTGAAGTATTTGTAGATACACAATCTTCAAGATGATAAAGATGTTCATATAAGCATGATGAATGAAGATGAGATTGATATCATAAGAAATAATGAAAGCCATAGAAGGTTTTCTGATGTTATAGAAGAATAAAGTAGTTAATCTCCCTAAGTTAAGAGGGGGCATGGTTCAAATAAAAGAGTACATCTCCCCAATTGAGAGGGAGGGTATATTATGATGGATACCTTGTAAAAATAATAAGAGAATGAATAGATATGGAATAGAATTGAAAGTAGAAGAAAGATTCTGAAAATTTGCATATGGTTAACTTGATGATAATATAAGAAGCATCTGAATAAATTAGGATCCCGAAGGTTTATGTTTACTTGTATGTATATTTGAAATTTTATTACTAATTGAGGTTTGTGCTTGTCTCTCCATAAATAGGTTGAACACTCTAGGAGCATGCTTGGACAAACTATATCTAGTTTATTAGGGAGAGATGAAGCATCTAATGGTGGATGCTTGCAAGGACATATGGTCGGCCTATGTGAGTTTGATGTCTAGATCTTGAAGAGGGAGAGCGGCGTTGTCCTTGGAGCTCTAACCTTGGATATTGATGGCTGCTATCTCAGCAAACAACAATGCTGGTACAAGGGAACAAAAAATCATTTCTATCTCAGCAAACCACAGTGTTGGTACAAGGGAACAACAAATTGTTGCTATCTCAACAAACCACAATGCTGGTACAAGGGAACAACAAATCATTTTCCCCCAATTTCAATGTTTGCAAACATAGGTGTTGCTACAAGGTAACAACAAATCATTTTTCTAGTTCCAACTTCTGCAAACATAGGCATTGGTGCAAGGGAGAAGCAAGTCGTTTTTCCTAGCCACGTAGTTTGTAAAGACATAGTTTAAAGATCCCTTTGTAACTCCCCAACCAAGGATATTTTTGGAAAATCACTCGTGAGTTACCAAATAGACCCTGCTCTGCACACAAACCAGATGCCATAATTTCAAATTTTGTCTTCCTTTGATAAAAAATTGACCCACAAATTTAATGATGGTTTTCCCTTACAAATTTTCTTTCTTTTGTTGGCTTGATACAGAGTGCTCTGTATTCTCGAGTCTGTAATGTAAATGACTCTTTGGAATACAAAATAAATTCAAATTTCTGATAAAAAAAACCATTGATATAAGAAATGATGTTCATTTAACTTCAATCTCACACAGAGAAAAAAAACAATGTACCTCTCTCCCACATCAAAAACTTCCAACCTCCAAAATGTTCCTCCTCTCCCAAAAACTAAAAGAAACTGTCCAAGAAATGAGTTCATGGATGTGAACTAATTTCCCTTAGCCCTAACTACCTACTAGACATAAAATCATTTCTTTTAACTAGATATTCCTAACTAATATTAACTAAATATAAAAAGCTTTTTCACAAATAAACTTTAAAATGTTCTAGCCTTGGCATGTGACCAATCCATCACATTGTTAGGCTCTTGTACTGACTTCAATAACTTATCATTTTTTATGTGCTTGGCCTAATGCACCTGCATCAAACTCTTGAAGAATCCTCCAGAATGACTTGCTTTTTGTAGTGTTGCTTCATCCATCCAAGTAGAATCCTCCATCGGATGGTCTTTCCACTTCACAAGATATTCCAAGTATTCTTTCCTTCTGGTCTTCTTGGCAACACATGTATCCAAAATCTGTTTAGCCTCCAAACTCTTTGCCATAGGCATTTGCTTCAACCTCTGTTGTTCCTTCCCTTCATGCTAGTCAAGATTTCCAGAAGCTTGATCTGCATCACCAACTATGTAGGGATACAAATATGCTACATTAAAAATGGGTGAAATGCCAATTCCTGGAGGTAACTCCAACTCATAAGAATTCACTAAAAACTTGTGGAGGATCTTATAAGGTCCTATCTTCTTCATTTTCAATTTGTTATATTCTCCCCTTGGAAACCTCTCTTTTCTTAGGTGAGCTAGGACCACATATCCCACTTCAAAGTTTACCTCTTTCCTATGTAAATTTGCTCGTTGCTTGTAGCTATTGCTTGTATCTTGTAATATTTGTTTTACTTGCTCATGCATCTCACTCATGGATGTTGCAAAATCCTCTCCATCATCACTTCTATGCTCAAGCTTTCCTAAGTCTCTTAGCTCGCAAATTCCCGTCGAATGCATGTCGTACAAGATCTGAAATGGACTTTTTCCTGTGCTCCTATTTGGTGAGTCATTATAGGCAAACTCAACCTAGGATAGCACATGATCCCACTACTTTGGTCAGTCACCTACTAAACTCCTCAACAAAATACCCAAACTCCTGTTTACAACCTCTATTTTCCCATCAGATTGTGGATGACAAGCTGAGCTAAAATTTACCTTATTGCCAAGTTTCTTCCACAAGGTCCTCCAGAAATGTCCAATGAATCTTGTGTCCCTGTCAGAGATTACACTTTTTGGAAAACCATGCAACCGAACAATCTCATCAAAAAACAAATTAGTCACATGGATAGCATCACTAGTTTTGAAACATGGAATGAAATAAGCCATCTTAGTACATCTATCCATAACTACAAGGATTGAATCATTACCTCGTTTATTTCTCGGTAAACCCATAACAAAGTTTATACTCACCAAATCCCAAGGTCTGTTGGGAATGGTTATTGGCATGTATAATCCAACATTCTGACTTCTCCCTTTCGCATGTTGACATGCCCTGCACTTACTCACATACCTTTGTACATCTGCCTTCATCTTAGGCCAAAAATAGAAGTGACTCAGTTGCCCAAGTGTTTTCTCAACACCAAAGTGTTCAGCCAACCTGCCATTATGTTTTTCTTGGACCAAGTTTTCCCTCATTGAGAAATTTGGAATACATAGTTGATTGTTCTTGAACAATAGCCCACCTTGCAACATAAACTCTTTCCATGGATTGATGTCCCTATTGACTAGATTTTGACATGCTACAAAAGCTTCTTTAAAATAAGCATCAATACCATATACGTCCTTCAAATAATTAAAGCCTAAAATTTGTATTTTACTTTCTTGCATGATTAAGCATCTCCTACTCAAGGCATCGACAACCTTGTTTGCCTTCTAACTAATGTGCTTCAAAACAAAAGTGAAATTTTGAAGGAACTCCACCCACTTTGCATATTTATTATTTAACTTATGTTGCTTCATAATGTATTGTAAGGCAAAATTATCCGTGTATAGAACAAAGTCCTTAGGCATCAAGTAAGGCCTCCAATGCTTCAAATCTTGAACCATCGCATAAAATTATTTGTCGTAGGAAGAGTATTTATGTTTTGACTCATTTAGCCTCTCTCTGAAATATGCAACGAGCTTATCTTCTTGGCTTAGTATAGCTCCAATGGTTGTCCCACTAGCATCTAAACTCACTTGAAAGGGTTGATTGAAGTCTAGCAACTTCAACACCAGCTTCTCAATGATCTTCTTCTTCAATAGTTGAAAAAAAAATTATGTTGTTGTTTTCCAATAAAATTCCTACTTATTCTTCTTGATAGTGTCAATGGTAGGTGCACAAATTTCATTAAAAATCCTAATAATTTTTCTATAGAAGATGGCTAAGCCATGAAAACTTCTCACCTCAAAAATGTTCTTAGGTGAGGGCTAATTTACAGTTGCTTCTATTCTCTAGATCCATTTTCAAGTCATCCTTAGAAATGACAAAACCCAAGTATACAAGCTCACTCTTCATAAAAGAACACTTCTTCATGTTAATCAACACCTTTTCTTGCTGTAATCTCTCTAAAACACACTTCAAATGTCTCAAGTGTTCTTCTTTAGTTTGACTGAAAATTAAAGTGTCATCCAAGTAAACAATGACAAACTTACCAATGAAATCCTTCAAGACTTCATTCATCAGCGGCATAAATGTACTGGGTGCAATTGACAAGCCAAATGGCATGACCATCCACTCGTACAAGCCTTCATTGGTCTTGAAAGTTATCTTCCACTTATCTCCTTCTCTGATCCAAATTTGATGATAACCACTTTTCAGGTCAATTTTTTAGAAGTTTCCCCACCTAAGCAATCCATCATATCATCCATCCGTGGCAATGGAAACCTATAACAAATGGTGATCTTGTTGATTTCTCTAGAGTTAGTGCACATTCTCCATTCTCCACCCTTCTTTGGACTTAGTACTGTAGGTACGACACACAGACTCAAACTTTCTCTTATTAGTCCTTTGTCCAACAATTCTTGGACTTGTTTCCTCACTTCCTCATTCTCTTTGGGTGTCATTCGATATGCAACATTTTAGGAAGAGTTGCTCCCAATATCAAGTCTATGTGATGACTAATGCTTCTTTTGGGTGGCAATTCACTTGGAAATTCATCAACTACGATATCATGAAACTCATGCAACAACTCTTGAACTTCAACAGGTAAATCTACAATTTCAGTGTGCAGAAGTACTACCTTTGGCTTGCAAATCATTGCATAGCTTACCTCTTCTTCTTCCATCTTTTGTAGAAATTCGTTTCCACTAGGCAAAAATGATTTTGGGTTGCTTGTTTCAGTTGTACCTTCCTCTTTCAATGGTAAAAGAGTGTGCTTGATGCCATCCTTTTCGAACTTATAACAATTGCTCCCTCCATCATGTGTCACCTTCTTATCAAACTGTCATGGGCAACCCAAAAGTATGTGACAAGCATCCATTGGCATTATGTCACAGAGCACCTTGTCTTTATACCTACCTATCTGAAAATCAACTTCACTTTGTTCAAGCACCAAAAATTGGTGTTTTTTTTGCAACCACGATACCTTATAAGGTGTGGGGTGCTTAATCTTTTCCAACCCTAATTTTTCCACCTTTTCTTGGGAAACTATATTGTCCGTACTTCCACTGTCAATCACCAATTTTCAGCATTTTCCTTTTTCCTCACAGATTGTCTTGAATAAGGATTTCCTTCGGACTAGTTTAGCAGTCTACTTTGCTAGTTTTAACAGGGCTTTGTGCATCATCAACACCTCTCCAGTCTCTGGCACATTCTCTACCTTAGGTACTTGTGCCTCTATTGCTTCGGTTTGAGCTATGTATGCACTTCATTGTCCCATATTGTCATTCTCATGACATTCAAAATATCAGTAACCCAATTTGTTACATCTGTAACACTGGTAGACAGTCTCTTTGCCTCTTCTTCTACCTCTACGTCTCTGGTAAGGTCTTCCTCCTCTGTGGCCATCTTCTTTTTTGGACTTCCCTTGCTAATTTAAGTTGCCTTCATCATTCTTTTACATAGGAAAATTTCCTCTTCCATTTGTCTGTCCTTTCTCTTTGGAAAAACCACATCCTTTTCTGAGGCTTTGTTTCCTAGATATATTTTCTTCTACCTTCAACACGCACTGATATGCTACCTCTATTGTCCTTGGAGAAATTATGTTGATTTCATCTTGGATATCTAACCTCAAACCATTGATATACCTTGTTGTCTTCTCCAGAGCATCTTCTATATAGCCTGCTCTCAAATTCACCTTGTAAATATTTAGCTAGTAATCCTTTGGCAAGAACTTACTCTTCGTCTTTGCCACCATTCTATCCTAGCTCTTGATCAATGGTTTGTGCTTCTTCCTTTTTTTAGCCTGTACATTGTCCCACCATAGTGCAGCATGGCCTTTCAACTTTTTCAGAACAAACTTGACTCTCTTATCCTCGTCAATTTCCTCATACTCAAAATATTTTTCCATCTCACTGATCCAATCTATTATATTCTCATCTTTCAAACTACCATTGTAAATAGTGATTTCATGCTTTGGCCTTGAACTTGAGCCCAGTACTGCTCTCAACAAGTTAATCTCAGCAACTTATTCAACAGGTGTTGCTATTTATTCTTCAAGTTTCTCTTCGTCCTCACTAACATCTCCACCTTTTGGGTCTCATTGTCTCCCTACTTCCATGGCTTCTAATGGAACTTACAATCTCCTTATCTCTTCCCAGAGTTCTGCATTACCTACGAGTTTACCTCCGTGACCTCGTGCCCTGCCTTCTCACATATTCATATCTCTATACTGTAGAGACCAACAATGTTAAAGCTATGATACCACAAATTGATGACTGTTATCTTAGAAAACCATAACGCTGGTACAAGGGAACAATAAATCATTGCTATCTTAGCAAACCACAGTGTTGGTACAAGGGAACGACAAATTGTTTTTCCCAGCAAACCATAGCATTGGTACAAGGGAACAACAAATTGTTTTTCCCCAGTTTCAATGTCTGCAAACACAGGTGTTACTACAAGGGAACATCAAAACGTTTTTCCAATTCCAACTTCTGCAAACACAGGGGTTGGTGCAAGGGAGCAGCAAGTCATTTTTTCAAGCCACGCAGTCTGTAAAAACATAGTTTAAAGATCCCTTTGTAAATCCACAACCAAAGATATTTTTGGAAAATCACTTGTAAGATACCAAACAGACCCTGCTCTGCACAAAACCCAGATGCCAAAATTTCGAATTTCGTCTTCCTTTGATAAGAAATTGACCTACAAATTTGATGACGGTTCTCCCTTACGAATTTTCTTGTTCTGTATTCTCGAATCTGTAATGTAAATTACTCTTCCCAATACACAATAAATTTGACTTGCTGATAAAAAAACCATTGGTCTAAGAAATGATGTTCAGTTAACTTCAATCTCACACAAAGAATAAAAGAAATGTACCTCTCTCCCACACCAAAAACTTCCAACCCCCAAAATATTCCTCCTCTCCCAAAAACTAAAAGCAATTGTCCAAGAAATGAGTTCATGGATGTGAACCAATTTCCCTTAGTCCTAACTACCTGATGGCTATAAAATCATTTCTTTTAACTAGTTATGTGTAACTAATATTAACTAAATATAAAAAACTTTTCACAAATAAACTTTAAAATGTTTTAGCCTTGGCATGTGACCAATCCATCACATTGTTAGGGTCTTGTTCTGACTTTAACAACTTATCATTTTTTATGTGCTCGGCCTAATGCACCTGTATCAGATACACACCTAGATCCATGGGCTTATGGTTAGTTAGTAAGCCTTATGGTACCTAGTGTAACACCCTCCTCCCACATTTGTCCAAGTAACCAACCAACTGGGGTAAACATATGATGAGAAGTTACTATGATATGATTCGACCTCATAAGTCATGTTAAGGAAGTGGAACTAACAAAAACACACCATACAGACCTTTAACATCAGCAATAGGACTCCTAAGAACCATCCCAACCTTAATACTAACCAACCCTTGAGTCCCACTGAGGTTTTAGACCTACTGATCTCTAGAAGCTCCCATGTTATGGGCATGCCTGTGTCCAAAGAACTTTGGACGCTCAACCAAGCCTACATGCATGCCTTTAGGGACTATTTCCAGCAGACATATTCCAGAGTCTGGGGATTTTAAGGCACATTTCAATCCTAGAACTCCAGTCACTGCCCAGAACTTTTTGTAACTTCTGGAATCCATTAAACACATGATAACAAGACTAATAAACCAAAAACTAACTCCAAGACTAGGCTTGACCATCCCCAACCGAGACTAACATTATGTTAAACATTTGGCATATATGTAATCTATAGATGTAAATAACATATCTAAGCATAGGGGTCTCACAGTTATCTGAGATTCACTATGAGGTAGTGTTTCCTTATCACATTAGTTGCAGCTTCATCCATTAGGTCATAGATACATTGTTCATTCATTTACAAGTAAAAAAAATGATGAGAGCCATGCATAGCCACTGTCTGTAACAACCCTGCTGAAAAGTGCACGTAATAAAAGTTAATAAAGGAAAAATAAGACCATGGTTAAGGGACACTTATTCCAAGTAGAGTGTTGGGAAAATATATCCTAGTGGGCATCATTGAATGTGTGTTTTCACTAAGGAAAATTGGCAAAGGATGAGGCAAAGGAATTAAAAGGAAAAAAGGAATTTGGGCACATTTATTTATGAAAATAAAGGAAATTAGGAGAAAATTAAGGTGAAAGGTCATAGGTTGCATGTCAAGAGGAAATTGAAGGAAAATAATGGAAAATGAAGAAAATAGAGGCCTAATTAATAAAAAGGCTTCTAAGGAGAAGTTTATGGCTTTTTTCAAGTTCAAGTTTGGAGCTCTCTCATTACTCTCTCTCTCTCTCTCTCTCTCTCTCTCTCTCACTCTTTATCACTTAGAGTTTTTTTGAAGCAGTCTAGTTTGGAGCAAGCAAAGGAAAGGAAAAACAAGCAAGGATTAAGGAAGGAAAGTAGGCTTCAAGCAACTTTAGCAGGAATACTTTCAGGTAACCTTTTGCATGTGTGATTTCCTAGCTGGTTTGGACATGCATGGCTTTTCATGTTGGTGTATGGTTGTCTTGTTATCAGTGGCATGGTTTTGTCAGGTTATGACAATGGTTTTTAGCGTAGCCTTGCCTTTTTCCAGATGCCATGGTATGTTGGGATGTTTATTTTATTTTTTGAGCTTTGGTTTTCCATATGGATTTTAGATTCTGGGGTGGATGTGGTCTCAAGTTCCATTCCCAAAGGCCTAGGAATCCCTTGACTGGTTTTGGCGGGATACACAGTTAAGAGCGAGGGAGATGCATTAGTTTAGGTCATAGTGATCCAGGTTTGGATTGCGGTAAAACCCGAGAGACAAGGAGACAAAAAATTCCTCAATGATAATCATGGATTTTGGATGGCATTCCAAGTTCTATTCGGTTGTGATCGGAGCATCAGTTTTGATGTGATCATGGTTTGATGAGGGTGGAGGTGGTTTAAACTTTGGATTCCCTTGGTTTTTCTTGGATTGGTTTTTCTATGAGATCCCACATTCATGCTTGTAATATGGCATGGTGGTGACTCATTGAAAGAGAGATTTGGTTCAGCCATGTCTAAGATTGGGTGGTACGTGGAAGTCTCGAACCTGGTCAGATTTTCCTATGATTAATAAAAGTTAAGTTCTTTTACTTTTCATTGATTTATATGTGGATTTAATGGTTGTCTTATCTCTAATATTTACATGGTTTATGCTGGTTATAAGCATGGTTAAATGATTGGTTCATGTCATGGTTATTTCATGTATTTACTTTTAACTGTTACATGGATGGATGCAAGCCCTAATTGATGATGTAGTAGTTCAATGGAGAAGGAAGCGATCCTTCTAGTTATGTTTCATAATTTGTTTCAGTCAGTTACACTATGTCTTGTATCCTTGACCTGTAGGTTGCATTGATGCCAAGTGTTTGATAGAATGTCAGTCGTGGTTGGGGATGCTTAGGCCTAGTCTCGAGGTTGATTTTGATTTATCAGCATTGTTACCTTGTCCTTAATGAATTCTGAAGATTGTAGAAAGTTCTGGGTAGAGGCAGGGATTCTGGCTAGAAAAGTGGCTTAAATCTCAAGGTCCTTGGCACATAACTAGAAATTTTGGTCCACATTTGCTGGCAGGAAGGCCTGTGAGAGTGACTTTAAGATTCCCATAACATGAGAGCGACTATGACCTAAAACATCCATAATAGCATTGGGACCCAGGGACATGCTATCTCAGAGGTTGACTTGTCTCCTAAGGGTTTTGTTGATGATGTTGGATGACTGTGTGTGATATTCCATCGATTCCACTTCCTTAAGGTCACATAGGAGGTTGAATCTGATCATAGTATCCTATCTTCTCATGCTTACCTTGGTTGGCATGGTTACTTTGGGTATACCTGCAAGGGAGTGTTACATATTGGTATTAGAGCATGGTTCAAACCTCAGGACAGATGGGCGATGTGTGTTGGTCATGCATACATGTCAGTTGCATGTGTGTCTCTTACACTTGTGTTCCATGTGCTTGTTGCATTGCATCATGTTGATCATGGTTGTAGTAAAGTTATCATGAGGAACTTGATGTGATTTTGTGGAATGTAACTTCAGAAGTATATGACTAGTTACTTGATTATATGCAACATTTACACAGCGTGATTACATCCTTGTATGTTGGGTTGCACTCTTGATTGTTTGATTACATGTATCAGTCTTGTAGGTTGGTTGCACGAATTGATTGCTTATGCTTGACTACATGTGGTTATGTGTATGTGTAGTTCATTAGGAATTTCTTATGCATGTTGATAGTTGCATTTGCCAATGTGTACAATGGAATGGTTGTTGTCATGCATGAGGTCATAGCATGAATTGTTGATATGGCCTTACACTAAAGATTGGGCCCTACCTAGAATGATGTTTATGCGTTGATACACTTATTTGATATAATTTTATATGTTGTTATGATTATATTATATATGTATCACATTGATTTGACGATATTGCAAACAAGGTATCCTCCCCGAATTATGCTAAGGTACGTTGATTTATGGTGAATTGGTTTAGTTGGCATAGTATGCCTTGCAGGAAAGATATCAAATGGCTATTGAGGTGGTAGACTACATAGATTCTCTCTATGCATCAAATGAGCAGTGTGGTGTCAGGCATTCTTCTGATTTGGCAGACACATTGAGAATCTTGCGAGAAGAAATAAGGAGTTGTAAAGCGGACAATGATAAAATTATGCAGGCACAAGAGAAACAAGCAGAGGTGAATGAAATAGTACTTTAGAGTTTGTTAGAATTGCAGCAATAGGGATCACTTCATATCATCCATGGGAAAGAGGACAAAACTAATGGGGAATATGGCAGTAGGTCTTCTAGTAGACATGGGTCTTATGGTGGGCACAGGTCAAATAGATCTGACACAATCAAAGATGGAAGGTTGTTGGACACTCGGATAGGAGAGGTAATGGACACAGGTATTATTCTAGTTCTTGTTTTTACAGGCATCATGATCGGCATCATTATCACCCTTACAGGAGGAATGATAGGGGATACTTTCCATATGATTTTAAGAAAGTGAAGCCACCTACCTTTGATGAAGAGATGAAGAAATCACATGATGCAGAGGCATGGTTGTTTGGCATGAGGAAATACTTTAGATTCATGATTATTCAGAAAAAAATGAAATGAAGGATAGCCCTTTTCAATCTCAAAGGTAAAGTAGATATTTGGTGGAAGATGTGAAGAATGTTAAAGGTATTGATGAATATTATTTGACTTGGCATGCATTTGAAAGGCTCTTCAAGAAGAAGTACTTGTTGGAGAGGTACTGTGATGACAAAGCTAAGGACTTTTATGAGTTTTGATGGGTTCCATGACAGATGAGGAGTATATTAGCAGGTTTTTAGAGCTGTTGAGATATGTGCCTTACCTCAAGGAGGAGAAGACCAAGGTTCAAAGATTCATCATTGGACTGCCAATAACATACAAAGACCGGATTGAGTACGATGAGCCTAGATCGTTGAAGGAGGACATTTGAAAGTTGAAGAATTTTTATGAGCAATCGAAGCACAAATTTGATTTGAAGTGTGACTTGAAAGGAAATGAGAAAGCTAAAGGAAAATGGATACCAAATCGAGCAAGACCTCAAGATGTAGGTGAGAAATAAAATGTAGTTCCTTACAAGAGATTCAATACAACTAAGAAAGGACATGGAGAACATCAAGCTAGAGGTGATGGTAGAGAACCATTGTAGTGTTGTATATGCGGTAAGGATCATCGTAAGAAAGATTGTCCACAGTACAAGAGTGGTGGTAGATCCCATATCTATAGAGCTCAAGAGGCGCATATAGTTGGTGACGTTGTTAATAGGATTCCTAGGATCTATATAGTTGTGGACAATAGGTAGGTGGATCATCAGGCATCGATCATTGAGATGGAAGTAATCTTTGTTATCAAGTTGTTTTGATTTTGATTGATCCTGACCTGGTGGATAAGTGTGGTTTGAGAAAAGAAGTGCATGTAGAATCTTGGTTGGTACAGTTGGCTACAGGTACAAAGAAGCCAATTTACCATTGGGTAAGAGCTTGCACATTTGAGTTAAATGGTATGCCTATAGCAACACACTTGAATGTGTTTCCATTGGGATTGTATAGTATGATTTTGGGTATGGATTGGCTATACCTTGACAGGACCAAAGTGGATTGCTTCGATAAGACCATTGAGTGTGTGGATGATAGTGGTGAAAAGAGGACCTTGCAGGGAAAGAAGAATCCTACATCAGTGAGGATGGTTACCACTATGCAGGATAAGCTTAGTTGTAGAAAAGCTTTTGTGATGTTTGCAATGCACATTTCCAGTGACAAGGGTAAGGAAGTTGAGGATGTAGATGTGTTTTGAAGGTACATAGTTTTGCAGCAGTTTCAAGATGTATTCCCTAAGGACATTATAGAGTTGCCACCTCACAGGAAGGTATAATTTTCTATAGAGTTAGTTCCAGGGGCGGCTACAACATCAAAAGAACCTTACAAGATGAGCACACCTAAGTTGGTAGAGTTGAATTTGCAGTTAAAGAAGATTCTTGGCAAGGGATACATTAGGCCAAGTGTATCGCTTTCAAGTGTATCATTTTCCAAGGATTGATGATTTGTTTGATCAGCTAAAGGGAGCAACAATGTTCTCTAAGATCAACCTGAGATCGGGATACCATCAGGTACATGTCAAGATAGAGGATATCTTCAAGACTGCGTTCAGGTCCAGGTATGGGCATTATGGGTTTATTGATGTTCCATTCAGTTTGACTAATGCTCCAGCTACATTATGTGTTTGATGAATAGTGTGTTGCATCCTTATTTGGACAAGTTTGTTATTGCATTCTTTGATGACATACTGGTATATTTTAAAAATGAGGAAGAGCATGTCGAGCATTTAACAGCAGTGTTGGGGTTTCTAAGAGAGCATCAGTTGTATGCTAAGCTTAGCAAGTGCAACTTATTTCAAACTGAGGTACACTACTTGGGACATGTTGTCTCCAAGGAAGGCATTGCAGTAGATCCAGAAAAGATAAGGGCCATCATGGAGTGGGAAACTCCTACGAATGTAGATGAGCTGAGATCATTTATGGGATTGGCGGGTTACTACGGGAGGTTCAACAGGAACTTCTCATGCATTGCATATCCTGTCAAATCATTGTAGAGGAAAGGTAAGAAGTTTGAATGGACAAAGGAATGTGAGGCTAGTTTTGAGTAGCTTAAGCAGTTGTTGACACATGCACCAGTGTTGAAGATTACAGATCTGGACAAGGAGTTTGTAGTGTGTATAGATTCTTTCAAGAGAGGACTTGGTGGATTTTTCATACAATAAGGACAGGTAGTGTGATATGAGTCATAGAAACTAAATGAGCATGAGCAGAAATACCGAACACATGATCTTCAGTTGATAGTGATCATACATGCATTGAAGATGTGGAGACACCATGTTCTGGGAAAACGGTTTGTGCTGATGAGAAATCATAGTAGGTTGAGGTATTTGTTTGACCAAAAAAATATAAATGCCAAGAAAGCTAGATGGTTGGCTACCCTTAGCGAGTTTCACTTCGTGATCAGATATATCAAAGGGAAGGAGAATCAGGTTGCAGAAGCTCTTAACAGGAAGGTATTGGTAAATCATATAGTAGCTATGAGCTCTTATGGGATAGAGTTACAAGATAGGATCTTGTAGGTAGGACAAAAGGATGAAAAATACATGGAGATCATGCACGGGTTATAACAGAGTATAGGTACAGGTGATTAGGATGCAGATGATGAGATTCAGGGATAGGACCTATGTGCAGAATTGCATGTGCTCAAGAATCTTAGCTTGAGGAAGTTTCATGTCAACCCATACTTGGGTCATCCAGGATATTGGAAGACATTGACGATGGTGAAGAAGTTTTACTATTGGTTGAACCTGAAAAATGAAGTGGCAAAGTTTGTGGCTAGATGTTTAGATTTTCAGCAGGTAAAGATGGAATGCAAGTATCCAGATGGGTACCGACAACCTATTTTGATTCTGAAATGGAAATGGGAGGTCATTTCCATGGATTTCATTACATGTCTTCCTAAGACAATGAAGCGACATGATCTTATTATGGTTGTGGTTGACAGGTTGAGCAAGGTAGATCACTTCATTCCAATAAATACTACATATTCAGCCAGTGAGGTAGCATAGGTTTTCATCAAAGATATCGTGATATTGCATGGTGTTCCAAAGAAGTTTGTGTCGAACAGGGATGCAAAGTTCACTTTCAAGTTTTGGAAGGAGCTATTTGTAGGCTTGGGCATAGAGTTGGCCTTGAGTATAACTTATCATCCGCAGACAGATGGACAGACAGAGAGGGTTAATATGACTTTGGTTGAGGATGTACGTGATGCACCAATAGAGGAAATGGGAGGATTATCTTCCTTTTGTTGAGTTCGGATACAACAATGGTTGTCATGAATCATTGAGGATGAGTCCTTTCAAGGCATTGTATGGACAGAGTTGTAACACTCCCATTAGCTAGAGTGATCCATTGAATAGGGTACTTATTCAACTGGATATGCTAGCATACATGGAGCAGGAAATGTAGGTTATAAATAGGAATCTAAAGGCAGCATAGGATAGGTAGAAGAGTTATGTGGATCAACACAAGGTACTCAAGGAGTTTCAGGTTGGAGAGCATGTATATTTGGGCATCAAGCCCAAGAAAATCTCTTTGAGGATTGGTTCATGTGCCAAGTTGGCACCATGGTATCGCGAGCCTTTTGAGATCTTTGAGAGGATTAAACTAGTGGCATATTGACTTGCACTACCTCCAATAGTGAAATTCCATGATTTTTTCCATATTTCATTGCTTAAGAAGTATATAAAGCATGTTGATCATGTTATTGATTGGTTTGTATTGTGGGTAGAGAAAGAAGGAGAGTTCTAGCTAGATCCTGAGTGTATATTGCAACAAAAACATCTCATGTTCAGGAACATAGCCATAGAGAAAGTTAAAGTGCAATGGAAGCACTTTTGGTCTAAGGAAGCTACATGGGAGATGGAAGATCAAATGTGGGTCTTGTATCCTTCATTGTTTACCTTTTGAGGCAAAGCAATTTTGGTTTGATGATTGGTATATTTTTGGCATATGTTTTGCTGATGTTTTCGTATATGTATGTATATGTATATCAATACAAATATCGCCATGAGATAAGTTATAAAGCTCCAATAAGTGGTATGGGTGTCATATTATTATGGTTGTTATATTGTCATGTCATGATCTTTTGCTTTGGAAGAGGTATTTCATTGTAAACACTGCAACAAGCTAAGTTATAAAGCTCCATGGGCGGTATGTTTGCTTTTCAACAGTTTTGCTAAGGTCTTGGTGTGGTTTAACGTCGAGGTGTTCCCCAAGGGGGAGGGTTCTGTAACAGCCCTGGTGAAAAGTTCATGTAATAAAAGTTAATAAATGCAAAATAAGACCACAGTTAAGGGACACTTATTCCAAGCTGAGTGTTGGGAAAATATATCCTAGTGGGCATTACAGGATGTGTGTTTTGGCTAAGGAAAATTAGCAAAGGCTAAGACAAAGATATAAAAAAAGAAAAAAAGGAATTTTGGAACATTTATTTATGAAAATAAAGGAAAGTAGGAGAAATGTAAGGTGAAAGTTCACAGGTTTCATGTGAGGAGGAAATTGAAGGAAAATAATGGAAAATGAAGAAAATAGAGGCCTCATTCATAAAAAGGCTTATGAGGATCAATTCATGGATTTTTTTCAAGTTCAAGTTTGGAGCTCTCTCATTACTCTCTCTCTCTCTCTCTCTCTCCCTCTCTCCCTCTCTCTCTCTCTCTCTCTCTCTTCATCACTTAGAGTTTTTTTGGAGCACTCTATTTTGGAGCAAGGAAAGGAAAAGCAAGCAAAGGAAAGGAAAAATAAGAAAGGATTAAGGAAGGAAAGTAAGATTCAAGCAACTTTAGCAGGAGTACTTGCAGGTAACCTTTTGCATGTGTGATTTCCTAGCTAGTTTGGACATGCATGACTTTTCATGTTGGTGTATAGTTCTCTTGTTGTCGATGGCATGGTTTTGTCGAGTTATGACAACAGTTTTCAACCTAGCCATTCCTTTTTCCAGATGCCATGGTATGTTAGGATGTTTATTTCAGTTTTTGAGCTTTGGTTTGTGGAGAGATTTTGGAATCCAGTGCGGAGGTGGTCTCAAGTTCCATTCCCAAAGGCCTAGGAATCCCATGATTGTTTTTGGCAGGATACATGGTAAATTCTAAGGGATATGTCGTGATTTAGGGCCTAGTGATCTAAGTTTGGATTGTGGTAAATCCTGATAGACAAGGAGACGAAAAATTCCTCAATGATAACGATGGATTCCGAATGGCATTCCAAGTTCTGTTTGGTTGTGCTCGAAGCACTGGTTTTGGTGTGATCAAGGTTTGATGAGCGTGGAGGTGGTTTAACTTCTATATTCCCTTGGTTGTTCTTGGATTGGTTGTTTTATGAGATCCCACATTCATGCTTCGAATATGGAACAGGGGTGACTAGATGAAAGAGAGATTTGGTTCAGCTATGTCTAAGATCAAGTGGTATGTGGAAGTCCCGAAACTTGTTGGATTTGCCTATGATTAATAAAATCTAAGTTTTCTTAATTTTTCATTGATTTATATGTGGATTTAATGGTTGTCTTATCTCTGATATTTACATGGTTTATGTTGGTTATAAGCATGGTTAAATGACTAGTTCATGTCATGGTTATTTCATGCATTTACTTGTAACTATTAAATGGATGGATGCAAGACCTAATTGATGATGTAGTAGTGCAATGGAGAAGGAGGTGATCCTTCTAATTATGTTTCATAAGTTGTTTCGGTCATTTATGCTCTGTCTTGTACCCTAGGCCGGTAGGTTGCATTGATGCCAAGTGTTTGATAGAATGTCAGTCCTGGTTGGGATATTCAGGCCTAGTCCTGAGGTTGATTTTTATTTATCTACATTGTTACCATGTCCTTAATGAATTTTAAATGTTTTAGAAAGTTTTGTGCAGAGGTCGGGATTATGGGCTAGAAAAGTGGCTTAAATCTCAGGGTCCCTAGCACATAACTGGAAATTTTGGTCCACAGTCGCTGGAAGGAAGGCCTGTGAGAGTGACTTTAGGTTGCCCATAGCATGAGAGCAACTATGGCCTAAAAGATCCATAATAGAAATGGGACCCAAGGACAGGCTATCTGAAAGGCTAACTTGTCTCTTGAGGGTTCTGTTGATGATGTTGGATGACTGCGTGTGATGTTCCATCAATTCCACTTCCTAAAGGTCACATAGGAGGTCAAATCTGATCATAGTAGCCTCTCATCTCATATTTACCCTGGTTGGCATGGTTACTTTGGGTATACATGGGAAGGGGTGTTGTTGGGTTGTGTTATATTCTTTCCACAACTAGCCCACATAGTTAACCGGGGGGTTAAAGGGGGGG
>APFE030297009.1:213946-232123 GCA_000404065.3 Pinus taeda
GTGTAGGTAACCCCCCTCTATGGGGTCCGGGGCAACGCCCCAGAAAATTTTGTTTTTTGGACCCTATATTAGGTTGGGTGGACCTACCTATGGTTTTGTGCATGTTTTTCGCACATGGTTTTGGATGTGATGGTTTTCGGTCCATGTTTTTGGACATGATGATTTTTCGGTCCATGGTTTTGGATGCTTCAACATGTATAAATATGTATTGTAACATTGAAAGGAACATAATGAAAAATCAAGTTGGTAGTCCCGATTTTGGGATCCATGGGAAAATCTCTATGTCTATGTGTTTTATGTGTTATGCTCTCGCATTTTTTATTTTATGTGTTTTAGAATTCATATGCATGTAATTTCTGTACAGGGTTAAAACCTATAGTTACACTATCATTAAACATATACATAACCAGCATAATAGCAAAAAAATAACAAAGAAATCACAGCCATATAATCCAGTATAATATTCATAGAAAGACAAGGAGAAATAACCTCATATTGGTGATGCAAAAGCCAAACGCAGGACGAGACTTCCACGTTCCAACCAACCGTAGAATGGCTGAGCCAAATCTCTATTCATCCATTCATCAGCGTGCCATATTCCAAGCATGAATGTTGGATCTCATAAAAAAATCAATCCAAACCATCTAGGGCTTCCAGAGGCCAACCATTTCAACCCATCAAATAGTGATTCAACCTCACTGTCAGACATCACAAAACCATCATCAGATTAGTCTCTATCCAAGCCTTCAAGGGCTCTAAAGCGTTTGTTCCAACCAGGGCTCCAGGGCTAGTAACTCAACCCACATCTTATACCAAGATCTTGAGTGTTTTTCCAACCAGAGCTCCAGGACTAGTAACTCAACCCACAACTTATAGCAAGCTCCAGAGCGTTTGTTTAGCCAAGGCTTCAGGACTAGTAACTCAACCCACCTAGGGCTCTAAAGAGTTTTTCCAACCAAGGCTCCAAGATTATTGACTCAACCCAAGTTGTCAAAGGCCCCAGAGCATTTGTCCAACCAAGGCTCCAAGACGAGTAACTCAACCCAAGTTGTTACAAGGCTCCAAAGCGTTTGTCCAACCAAGGCTCCATGAACTAGTAACTCAAACCAAGCTAAGGAAACATGAGAACCAACCAAAACAAAACAAAGAAATAAACCCACAATCACCATGGATATCTAGGAAATGGAAAGGCTAGGCAAAACCACTGCCAATCCAAGAAATCCTCCATGTGGATGATATCTCATAACCAAGAAACCACATGCATGTTCCATGCATGCCAAAACTAGTGAGGAAAACATACATGCAACTTGATACTTGCAAGAAAAAGCTGTTGATCTCGATGTCCTCTTGCGCTTTTATGCTCTTCCTTTTCCTTCTTGCTACAAAACTCCAAGTATGCCACACTCTCCAAGTGTGCTCCAAGAAAACTCTAAGTGTCCAAGAGTATGTGTGTGTGTGTGAGAGAGAGAGAGAGAGATCTAAAATTGAACTGACTAGTCTTACCCACTGATCCTCAGAACCCTTTTCACCAATGAGGCCTCTATTTTCTTCATTTTCCATTATTTTCCATCATTTTCCTCCTCACATGCAACTTGTGACCTTTCACCTTCCTTTTCTCCTAATTTCCTTTATTTTCATAAACAAAAATGTCAATAAATGCCATTTTACCTTTCCAAATCCTTTGCCATTGCCTTTGACAATTTCCTTATCCATAATAAACCAAAGTGACACCCCACTAGGATGCTTTTCCCACCATTCAGCTTCGAATATGTGTCCCATGACCATGCCCCGATATATTTTTACATGGATTTTTAAACAGGGCTATTACAAAACCCTCCCCCTTGGGGGAACACCTTCCTCAATGTTCAATGACACATAACCAATAAGTATGCTAAAAAAAACATACTACCCATGGATCTTTTTAACATAGCTCGTTACAGTATTTACAATGAAAATCTACTAAAACATGACAAACATACCGTTTACTGGAGCTTTATAACATAGGTCATTATGATATTTACAATAATAACCATAAATACACACATACACATTTTCTTCACCCATCAAATAATCATATTTTCTATGGAGCTTTATAAATCCATCTCGATACAATATTTACAATAATACCCACATATACACACATGCACATTTTCTCAAACAACAAATAAAAGGGATATGATGCTTGCATCCACAACAAGGGAATCTAGAGGCTGACACCTCCATCCTCAAAGTAATATCAGGATTCACATCCTTCCAAGGAAGTTCAAAATCCAATGTGAAGTCAAATGTGCATCTCATGTCCAGTACTATAATCCTTCACCACTTGTCCTCTTTATGAACAATTACCGACTCTGTTCTAGGGCGCACTCCCAATGTGCATACGATTCCATCTAGAAATGCTAATGACCAAAAAAATTATATCCCCAACCTTCCCTTCTCTACTACACAATCCCTCGAGAAATTTGTTCACCCCCTTCCATGCAGTCACACACCTTCCCAGTTCTGCTGGCACCCCCATCCCGGGCAGTCCATCCCTTGGCAGGGCTTCCTCGCATCAGAAGATACCAAAACCAAGGCATATCCCTGCCTTAAAACCATGATACTGGTCATAGCATGCTCATGGAAATCAATGGACATTATTGGGTACTAGTGTCCCACAATGGCCTCGCTTCTGACTACTTTACCAGCATATTGTTGCATTTTCTAATTCCTTTTGCTCATTGGTAGCTAATCAACAAGGTATACTTTCAATCGTGTTTACTTCCTGTCACAACAAGTCAAATTAACATCTTTGACCAAATCAACATGTATAAAAATATCACGTTAGGTTAGCTCAAAACACAACCATCATAGATCAAAATCATAAATCACATGTAACCATCATAAACCAGAATCATAGATCACATGTAATCATCATATAATAGAATCATAAATCACATGCATAATAAAACTCAGATAAAATATTGATACTTATCCTTTTATCAATCCTTAGCGTCTACCTTTGTCCTTATTTTGTTCGCACTCTAGTTCGGTTACCACACCCAACAAACACCCAGTGCCTTCTCTTCAACCATGAGCAGATACACATATTGTGCATCACACACATACAACCACACACGACATACAACACCATGCAATACATGCACCTACACTTGACATACAACACATATACCTACACCTAGTGTACAACACAACTCAATACATATGCCTACACCCTATGTACACTACCACACAATACATACACCTACACCTAACGTACAACACAATACATACATCTATACCCGATGTACAGCACCACACAATACATATACGTACACAAAGTACAACACAATAAATACACATGTTACAATACCACAACTACATAATACACATATGCAGTACCGCATGTACACAAATCAACATGTACGACATGCACATAATACCACATGTACAACATGCACACAATACCATCTATCCACAACACCACCTACACAATGTGTACACAACATCACATGTACATGACACCATTTGCACAAAGTGTACACAATTCTACGTGTACATCGTACCACATGTACAATGTGTACACAGTGCGAGACATACACGACACCACATGCACGACATGTACACGACACCACATGTAAACAACACCATATGCATGACATGTGCACAACACCACCGACACACAGCACCATATGTACAACATCTACATGACACACATGCCTACGACACCATTTGTATAGTCATGTACAGAACACCATAAATACCACATGCACACAACACCATATGTACATAGCATTGCATATACAACACATACATAATAACCTATGTACATAACATTGCATATCCAACATGCACACAACACCATATGCACCCAACACTGCATATCCATCATGTGAATAGTACAATATGTATACAACACCACATATCTAATGTGTACATAGCACCATATATACCCAGCATTGCATATGCAACATTCGCACAACACTATTTGTACCACCCTGTATATAACATTGCATAACAACATGTACACACACTATATATGTGCAATCCATATGCACAAAACATCACAAATGCTACATGTACAACATATACAACATATGCACAACAGTGGTACCACACATCCAGATACCACACTGTCTCTACCAAGCAACCCTGCTTCAAGTGTCTCAGCGTCATCCATTCTTGTCCTGGTATGTTGCGGATCACGTTGTTTTCATTCCGCTGATGTATCTCTCAACATTATCTTGTCCATAACATAAACATAGACATAGTATAATTACATAATATCAATTCATATCCACATTATATTGACCTCATAGATATGTCAGGCTACTCTTCCCCCTTGATTCCTCATGAACCAAGAATCTCTTCGTGCCATTCTCTTGCATAAGCAATCATTCCTCCACAATAACGATTCTTGATGACCCTGTCAGACAATGGTATGCATACATACAGATATATTCATATAAAAATCAACTTAAAATAATAATGATCTAATTAATCATACTAAGCTTGATCTGCTCATTCAACTTGTCCTAACGATGAACCACACTTGTTGGTTCGAAATGCGCCAACAAATGAAATTTCTTGTGATTTACACCGAAGAAACTCTCTTATAAATAATGATCTAGTCAATCAACGACATACATATGTACATGTATGTAAACATTAGCATAAATTAATCATGATCAATGATGACACTTTCAGACATGACATACACACATATGTACATGTATACACATATAGACATCAACATAATCATGATTACAATGTAATTACTAGATATCATAAGGTCAAGGTTAAGATAACTCTCTTTCTGTGTGAAACACATGCAGAACATCAAGAACAATAGTTCCCAACATAACCAAGGCATCTAACATATCAGATCCATTTACTTCACCTTTCTTGATTAGCTTTCCCATGATTGTCAAGTCATCATCCATTTACACCAATCGACCCAACCAGTCCAACTAGTTGTCATACTCTTGCCTTCAACTTCCTTTATACATGCATTGACCTCATATGCATCTTACATTGCCTATTGGATTTCATTCATCTCTCTCCAAGCTCCACTAACCTTCCTCTTTCCCAACCAATTCCCAAGACTCAAAACTTAAAAGGAAAGACAAGAAACAAACAAGAAGAAAACCATGAAAATCAATAACAATACAAAACCACAGCCAAAGTGGCATGGCCATGCACAAGACACAAACAAAACCACAATCAAGCACAACAAATCACCAAAATACCAAAATCATAAGACTAGCAACAAACACCATGACTCAATCCCATGGTTCTCAACAAAAGCTCAACCCGAGCCTTCTTCAAGATTTCATGGCAACCTCTCTTTGCCATGCAATCCCATGCATCATGTTGCCATAAACACATAAATTTCAGTGGATAAATAAATATAACAATGCATTGGTTACCTTACCTTGTTGTGCCAAACACATTGTCTGCAAATGAACACATCCACGCCATCTCTCAAGGGACTCCAATTCCCTTGACAGATCCACCTATAACTAGAGACTAACTAATATACCTTTCAAGTACATGTTCACATAACTATATAATTTCAATGAAATCAAGGTTAAGGAGACTTTCGGTATGCAAAGCATTCATTTGTTTAGAATTAGGGTTTCCAAACATAGCCAAAGGAATTCTTGCCCAAACATTTTTCCTGTAACTCTTCACATATGTCAACCACACTTTCCAAATATCAAGAAAATCGTATCTATCAATTTGAAAACCTTTTCCAAGACTAACAATCATGTCATAATCCATAGTCAACTCGTAGTCATTAGACATAATGCATAATGCTACAACTGTCACCCACTTACACTCAAGTACATGTCAGCTACCTCAACACATATGTGTGATTAAAATCATCATAAAACAAGATTGTTTCTTCATGCAATCTTACAGACACATACTCATATCATACAATTAATCAAACATTCAAACAAACTATAAATGTACCATGTTAGATGAATCAAATAGATGACATAATAGACACCAAACACTCAAACACCAAATAGACAACATAATTAAACATTCAAGCACAAAGTATACGACATAAGAAAACTCATACCTTAATGTATCTCAGGAGAGGTTATCTTGTTTGCACATTGAATCTAGTTAGCATGATATAACATCACAACATATCAACTCAACCATAAATAAGGTCATGATATCCATAATAGTAACTAGCTAACATGTTCACATCATAAACTCATAACAATTTTCGTTCATGCATAACAATCACATGTGCAAAGTCAATCTAGATTAGTACAACACCATATCACAAAATGTGTCGGCTCATAACTGAATATCGTAACCATAGCCATCTGCATATGCCAATCCAGGTTAGCACAATACTTATAACATGAAGATCTTAAATGCAATAACCCTAATAATTGGTTTAAGATCATATAACAACAACAAGTTACATATCATTCTCATCAACAACATATAACCTAATCGTTAAGTTATCTAACATAAAACAACAATAACAATGCATACAACCATAAGTTACTATCACTAATGACTATCTAACACATGTATATGACTATACTAATCAACTAGAATCTATCATGTATGTAAACATAGCATCAATATAATGAAAGGGATACACAAACATAATGCATATGACAATCCTTAACCTACATACCTGCTTGCCCAACATACAAACATGTATGACGGCATGTTCTTGCCTCAAGGTCCAATGTTGCAACTTTACTTTAATGATCTGCATCTCCTACTCTATCTCAACCAACACATTAGCATCGTACCATATCAATAGAATCATGATGACCTAAAGTGCATACAATGACCTCACAATGCACAACAACCTTCACCATGAAAATGCATGCATATAAACACTGACATGCATAACAAATGCATATAACCACATACACTCATGACGACACATCCCACAACAACACCATCAAACTTCACATGGTGAAATCACTACAACCACTATCCATACCATGAAAATGTAACAAGCACAGAGACTACAAGCATAAGCAACACATATGCAATCAACATGAATGCATGTCCAACACACCGCCCATCTAGTCTGAGGGGTGAAGCATGCTCTGATACCACTTTATAACACCCTTCTCCCACATCTACCCAAGTAACCGTTGAACTGGGGTAAACATGTGTCGAGAAGTTACTAAGATATGATTCAACCTCTTAAGTCACTTTAAGGAAGTGGAACCAACAAAAACACACCATACAAACCTTCAAAATCAGCAATAGGACTCCTAAGAACCCTCTCAACCTTTATACTAACCATCCCCTGAGTCTTATTGAGGTTTTAGACCTCTTGAACTTTGGACACTCCCATGCTATTGGAATGCTAGTGTCCAAAGAGCTCTAGAGGCTCCCACAAGCTTGCATGCCTGTGTCTATGGACTATTTCCAGAAGACCTATTCCAAAGTCCAGGGAGTTTAAGGCACTTTTCAAGCCCAAAGTTCTGGTCACTACCCAGAACTTGTTGTAACTTCTAGAATCCGTTAAACACATAATGACAAGACTAATAAACCAAAAAATTACTCCAGGATTAGGCCTGACCATCCCCAAATAGGACTGACATTCTGTCAAACACTTGGCATATATGTAATATACAGATGTAAATAATAGATCTAAGTATAGGGGTCTCATACTTATCTGAGATTTCCTATGAAGCATTATTTCCTTATCACATTAGTTGCAACTTCATCCATTAGGTCATAGATACATTGTTCATTCTATAGAAATTTCACCTGTAGAACAAACCGATATATGCAATGTCCTAAAGCATAATACTTGCTCTACTTCTACAAAACATTAAGCAGAAGCATAATCGAATTCATGAGCAACATCAAGTAGAAACATGCATAACTGATCACGAGAGATAATCACACATAACACAAGATATATCCAGGGGAAAGCACCAGTATAAAACCCCAACCATGTATTATCAATCAAGTGGAAATCCTCTTCACAATACAAAAAGAATCAGCTCTCAAGCTATCCAGTTCTCAATGTACTATGAAGATATGAAGATATGTCTCATGAACCACCCAAGCTCTGTTTATATAGGCTTTCCCTATGGTCCTAACGTAGTTTGCTTAGGAAATAATAGCAAAAGCATATGCTATTAATTCTAACATACCAAAAACAACCAATGGTCCAACTACATATTCCTTGAGAACACTAGTTCCTCAACCATGCAAAAACTACTTACTAGAAATAGTTAAGGATCTGATAGTACATTGTCCCACATTTGATCTCAAATGGGTCTCTGACAAAACTAACATGCAACAGTTATCCATGAGTGAATCCTCAGTTATCTAAAATAATAGTTGTCACATGCATGCAAGCATTAACAAACTATATTTTATTATTTTAACAACTTGTTAAAATAATCTAACTAGACTTGACTAGTTAGAACTAAGTCAATTGATTCTCTCATTATAGAACTCATACTTATTCCCTCAATCAATGGGACAACTCATGTGCATGCTCACAAAGACTTCAAATTTGAATTTTCTTAATTAATTTACTCAACTGAATTAATTAATTAATATTTCAAACTCCTATTAAGACCAAAATTAATTTTACTTCCTATAGATAGACTAGGGATTGCTATAAATAGGAAGGAACCTGGAAATGCTATTTTTAGAGCTTTCTATTTTTAGCAGTTTCACCTCTCACCCAATGTGGCCAATGACCTCACTATCCAAACTGCTATTTTTAGACATGCTATTTTTAGCAAGTCTATTTTTACCACATTCTAAATTTAACATTTCTTGTTGCACTTTTTTCAACACATTCATTTACAAGTAAAAACATGATGGGATCCATACATATCCAATATCATAAAACATATACATAACTAGCATAATAGCAACAGAAATACCAAGGAAATCACAACCATATAATCCACATATAAGGCGGTAGAACATTCATAAAAATATAAGGAGAAATAACCTCATATTGATGATGCAAAAACCAAACCCAGGATGGGACATCCACGTCCCACCCGACCATATAATGGTTGAGCCAAATTTCTCTTCATTCATTCATCCTCGTGGCATATTCCAAGCATGAATGTGGGATCTCATAAAAAAATCAATCCAAACCATCCAGTGCTTCCAAAGGCCAATCACCTCAACCCATCAAACAGTGATTCCACCTGAAGGTTGGACATCAAAAAACCATCATCAGATTAGTCTCTATCCAAGCCTTCCATGGCTCCAGAGCATTTGTTCCAATCAAGGCTCCAAGACTAGTAACTCAACCCACAACTTATACAAGGCTCCAGAGTGTTTGTCCAACCAAGGCTACAGGACCAGTAACTCAACTCACAACGTATACTAGGTGTTACGCAGTAATTTGTCACCGTTGGTCACCGTCCTTGTTACCCCCGCTGTCACACATTGGAGGACACATTTATGGACCTGTGACCAGTGACACAACTTGAAAACACTTGCATTGAGATCTCCTAAGTATGAACTTCAATATCCCTGAAGACACCCTTTGAAGATTAACCTTGGAAAATACCCTTTTTTCATTAGCGCGGATCCATAGTGTCTAACCCACACCAATGGCTCAGTTCCTACAAAGAGGGCGCACCGACATATGCGCTTTCACAGAACAAAGCCTGCGCCACACAAAATTAGTCATGATTTTTGGCCAACGCACACTGAAGTGTTTTTTCCTCCATTACTCATGTAGTTCCCTGAGGAAAAATCCCATGGATACAGTCGAGTGTCGCCTTTTTCATCCATGACAACTCAGTCCAAAGGCTATTCTAGGACAATGCCAAATCTTCGGTAGGTGTCCAGATACGATGAATACTTCCACCTCTTCCCTCCATAAATGCCTGTCACCTCACATTGAACAGGCTAGTGCTAGTGATAGTGTCAAAGTGTTGAAGATTATGCTAAATTGATAAGTGAGAGCTCAAAAGAGAGGTTATGCTGCCGGATTGTTGAGAGAGGAAGTGACTTTGCAAAGACATGTTGGACTGCTGACCCAGTTGGAGGAGATTTGCAGCGTCAAGCCTTCATTGGTTGTAACTCTTCTCTTTTTTCTATTGAATAATGAGCGACTATTATTATGGTTCCACTCACATGTTCTTCTGGTAATATTTGAGTTATATCCTGCTTGACTGATATATAATTGTATGATATTGGATTTTACGCTTGTTTTGGGTTGTTCTTCTTTTGTGCAGGTGTCCATGCGTGGAGCGCAAGGATAGTGACCGGCCAAAGCTAAAGGACAGGAGCGACACTTCTCCCACAGCAAAATAGCGTTGGATCCCAGGTTGGTCTTTCTGATCGACTTTTAAATTGTGCAATTAGGAACTTGCATGCAGCGTGTATGATTGTTGCTAGACCCCTGTGGGGCTAATGGGATCACCTCTGTCCGCAGAGGGGATTTACCTCCGCAACACTAGGGTCTAGAGTGTTTGTCCAACCAAGGCTCCAGGACTAGTAACTCAACCCACCTACGGCTCTAGATCATTTTTCCAACCAAGGCTCTAGGACTAGTAACTCAACCCAAGCTGTTATTGGGCTATGTCCAACCAAGGCTCCAGGAACTAGTAACTCAACCCAAGCTAAGGAAACATGAGAACTAACCAAAACAAAATAAAGAAATAAACCCACAATCACCATGGCTATCCAGGAAATGACAAGGCTGGGCAAAACCATTGTCAATCTAGGCAATCCTCCATGCCAATGACATTTCATAACCAAGAAACCACATGCATGTGCCATGAATTCCAAAACTAGTGAGGAAAACATACATGCAAATCGGTACTTACAAGCAAAACCCGTTGTATTTGTTGATCCCGATGTCCTCTTGCACTTTTTTTCTCTTGCTTCGCATTCTTGCTCCAAAAATCCAAGTATGCCACACTCTCCAAGTGTGCTCCAAGAAAACTCTAATTGTCCAAGAGTATGAGAGAGAGGCAAAATAAAGAGAGAGATCCAAAACTAAACTGACCAATCTTACTCACTGATCCTCGGAAGCCTTTTTATCAATGAGGCCTCTCTTCATTTTCCATTATTTTCCTTCATTTTCCTCCTCATATATAACCTATGACCTTTCACCTTCCCTTTGTCCTAATTTCCTTTATTTTCATAAATAAAATGCCAATAAATGCCATTTTTCGTTTCTAAATCCTTTATCATTTCCTTTTCCAATTTCCTTAGCCATAATAAACCAAAGTGACACCCCACTAGGATATTTTTCCCACCATTCAACTTGGAATACATGTCCCATGACTGTGGCCTTATATATTTTTACATGGATTTTTAACTATGGTTGTTACACCTAGATTGGTTGAAAACTTTACTCCATCTTAGTCCCACCCAGATAGATTACCCTAGTCAGGAATCTAGTTCACAACATTGAGTGTGCTAGAACTCTACGTAGTTCATTTTGGAGATCTTCCATGTACCTTTATAGATATAGATAATTATGAATACCTCCCTAGTTAAGAGGTAGTATTGAAAAATGTAACTAGTGTCAGTCTTCATAATTGTATTTGAGTCATGATGTATTATACTTATCAAAAGAAAGAAAAAGAAATTTTATTATTAAATAAAATAACTTATTAAAGAATGTGTCTCATTCTTGGGTCAATTATTTATATGTCATAGCCTCCATTACAGGCTTCTAGGGTTTATGTCAAGTATGCTTGTCCATGCCATATCATAAGGAGCCCTTCTTGGGATTTATTTGTCAAAGAAGAAATTTATTTTATTGTATTTTAGGTCTTCTAGGCCCCCTTCACCAAGTCAGCCTCAAGGAAGGACAAATCGACCTCAATGGGGGAATTCGACCTCACAAGAAGCCTATATATTAGAGAAACTCAAGCTTATTTTCCATTCATCTCACACAAGTTCGAATTGTAATAGCTAGGAGAAGAAAAAGTGCAAAGTTCAAGAAGGAAGCTGGAATCAAAGTTTTTTGGTCTCTCTCTCTCTTTCTCTCATGTGCAGCAAAATTATGAAGCTGCATCGAAGCTAGGAAACTACATCAAATTTTTGAATTTGCGTAAAATTTGTGAATTTTCATCGAAGTTGTGAAGCTGCATCGAAGTTGTGAAGCAACATCAAGGCCAAAGGTGTGAAGTTGTTAGGCTTGAGCTACTAAAGTTGCTAGATCGAAACTACAATCCTAAATCTAGGTCGAAGTTCTAAAGCTAAGGGTCGAAATTCTGGGTTGAAGTTGCATTTGAGAAGCTGGCACTTGGTAACTTCGTAGGAAATTATATATCAGAAGGAAGAGATGACTTGTCAGGGGAGGAAGGTCTATTGGTCTAGGATCATGGTCTATTTCATCTTGAATTACTAAAGGAAGAGTTCTTGACTGGGTTTTCCCCTAGCTATGTGCCTACATATGGTGTCCTTGATCTTTGTGTTTTGGTTTTGGTAATTTCTTGATGAAATCAGATAAAAGAAGAACATAAGAAAGATTATAATAATAATTCAAAGAAATCACAAGAAATTATCAACAAGAGAAAATCTTTCTGCCTTTTTTATTTTCTAATAGTTGGCATTTCTTTATTTTTCAGTTTATATATTGGTGTTTCTATTCACTATTGTTTCTATAAGTGTTAATTTGTTGTCGCATGTTGAAAATCTTCACATTCCTCAACTTTTCATATTCTCACCATGATTGTTGTCAGACCTGTTCTTGAGACATCCTCAAGCAAAGCATACTTTTGGAACCCAAAGCCCAATCAACTCTGAAAATTATGCCCAGAATAGGCCATACTGCCTCTTGATCACACTCCTTCACCATGAAGAATCACACCCTCCTTGAGCAAATGAGCACACCTCCAAGGCTTGAGTGAGTTTCCTTTGTCCCTTCGTCATGTGCCAATACATCCTCCTTTCCCTTAAGCATATGAGCACACCTCTAAGGCCTGAAATCCTGAAGACATGTTCCTTCATCCCTTTGGAGTATGCCAATGCGCCATCTCTCTCTCTCCTTAAGTGCATGAGCACACCCTGAAGGCCTAAAGGCCCAAAGCATCATCCTTCATCCCTTTGGAGTGTGTTAATGCGCCCTTGGTGGTTTTCCTTCCCTTGCTTAAGCACATGAGTGCACTACAAAGCCCTAAATGACCTTTGACACTCCATGCTTTGGAAGTGTGCCCTCTTGGATTGCATGCCTATTTTCTTATGCATGCAAGTGATTATGTGTTGTCATTCACAGATTTACATTCTCAGCTACATTTAGTGGCTCTTTGAGTGTGATTTATTAAAATATTGTTGCATATTTAGTTTCATAAAGTTAATCTTGTCATCATGAGTGTGCTTCCACAAATAGGTCTTCGAGCTACGAGTATTGTCACCCTTTGATCATCTATCAGAGCCATGCCTCCCTGTAAAGTGGCCTCCAAAGAAGCTTCAAAGGCAAACATTGAGAAAGCTGTTGAAGTGACAAATTCAACCATTCCCATATATGTTGACACACAGTATATTTCGACACATAGTGCCTTAATGATAAGTCTACAAAGGTCACATGGAGTGACATAAAATAAACATTCATGCAGAAAAGGTTTCTTGACAACATGGAGGACATGGAAGTATATATCAAAATCAAGTGGTCCAAGATGGATAGGATCACAAACATATTCTCAGTCATGCCCTGTGCAGATGTGATTAAGTGAGTCATTACACATATGGATGAATCTCATCTCGTGCTTCGCAATGAAAGTAGTGGTCAAATTGCCACCTATTATGGAGAAGACATGCAAACATGCTACAATATGCTTAAGCCCACATAATATGCAAATGATGACTTCGACATCATATGGGCCAACCTTGACACAAGTGACATCATCAAATCTTGGTGTCGAGAGCCTACTGAGTTTCGTCACCACCCATCTGCAGTTTATCTGATAAACATTCTTAGAGATGTATATTAGTATCCGATTTCCATGTGTTATTAGTTGCACGAGTGGAAGAACGCAGAGGTGTTTGAGGAAAACTAGATATATATGATCAACATGGTTGTAACCCCTTGGTAAATCAATAAATTGGGAAGATATATTGTCATTTTAGTTGCAGTGTCATGTGGGGCAGGAAAAAGCATCTTTGAGAGTGAATTAGGCCCTAGAATTCTATATGTCTACATTTCTATTGGATGGAATCTATGTGCAATATGTGTTCCTAGGAATGTATTGGAACTAGACTCCACGGGACAAGCTCCCAGTTTACTTTCACTGCAAAGTGTTATTATAATCAAGATTTAGAGGCGCATATGACAAATTGGCTTAGTACTTACTTGCAATTATTTTTAATATGATATTTGAGATTGATCCTCCTTGCATGACCGATCAGGTGAAGGTGTCACAATGGGATATCACGGATTGGTTTACAGTGCCTCAGGGTACATACATAAGATGTTTTGATTGTCATATATCCCATCATATCATGCCACGATATGTGACCCATAAGGTGGTCATGCAGGAAGTAGCATATCAGTTGGACAATGGGTTGTCAAAAGTCCTTCACAGTCCCACCTTCACTTTGAGGATCGGATTTTAGAAACTAAAGAGCCACAAGGTGGAAGCTGTAGAAATACAGAAGATGGATCACTTGCACATCACATCTAAATACTTTCATGGATATGATCCCAAGAGAGTGTGCAGGCAACATTCTGAAAGGGTCAGTTTTAATTGGGAATATTCATCAATATATACATCAAAGATGAGAAGGTGAAATTTTGGTACAATGCAATTAGAAAGACACATCCAAGGATGGAGACCATCTCACCCCAAGATCCACCAGCTCAAGGTATGTAGGTGCAAGAGGAAAAACAGATAACCCCTCAAGCAAAGAGTGTAGCTCCTAGGAAGAGGATCAAGTATGATTCAATATGAGAAAGAAGCAGGAAATGGAAAGTTTATCCTTTGAACGTGTGAGCTATTCAAGCATAACAAGAAAGGAGAGAAGTAGAAGAAGAGGAGAAGAGGAAGCAAGATGAGTTGCTTAATTATGGCCATTATTGAATAAGTGTTGTTATGCTTTCATGATTGTTGTTTATTATGTGGACTAATTTGCAGGTAATCAATAAGCATTTATCTTCCTTCCCAGGTTCTCCTTTAGGATAATATTACTACTTTTCTAACTGAAGGCTCGTTTTCCTTTTACCAATCGTGGATGTTCCCTCGTGCACCTTACATTGGATGTCTCACAAAGCCTACATACTTGCTGCCCCAAAGAGGTGTTACATTCTCTTGTTTGTGTTTGTAACCATGGCATATCTTTGAAACCTTTCCAATAGTGGTAGGACGATATAGCTGGATGTGACTCCTACAACAAACGGTGTGAAGTCTAATTGGTAATTCACATTGAGGTGATCCCCTTACATGTTCGAGGTATCTAACATGGTTAACACCAAGCCAATGGACATCTAGGCTCTCACGAGATGGACACCTTTTCCACCCTCAGATGTCCTGACCCCAGGTATATCACAAATCTAGTTAAAAATGAATCTAACCTGCGAAGGGTGTAGTCCTTGCGAGATTTCCCTAATTTCCAAATTTCTATTTAAAAATTAGAGGTTAATGCAACATACATACATACATACATATATAATATTATATATAATATTATATATATAGTATATATATTATTATATATATATATATATATATATATGAGATATTAATTCATCCATTGGATAGAAAAATCTCTAAATTCGTTACCATCCTCAATTTAGTGTAATCTTCATATTACATAATTGGCTCTCACCCTCAACCCTTTTCATGAAATTTGAATATAAGATTTGACGAAGACTAAACCTTACAAAAACTAACTAATTTACACTTCACAAGTGTGATCAACCTTTTTATATTAATATTTTATTTATTTCGTTTTTTCAAATATTTTTCATTTCTTTGTTACTTCAAAATAAATTACTTATTACACATTTAAAAAATACACAAGTTTTTTAACACATTAAATTAGAAATCATAAAACAACAAATTCACTTTCTTCAATATTAAAATAACATATTTATATGCTATTTATATACCATGAAAAATTAGTGGTGTCTAATTATTCTAAGTTGTGGAGCTTTTGGACTTTTTGAGTCAGATAATGCAAAACAAATTTTGGTCCCATAATGTTATTTTTTATTGGATTTTGGGTATATTTTAAATATGTCTAGAAAATATCAAAACATAGAATAGTTAAATTATTATTAAAAAATTTATTCATACTCGGATTTTTCTTAATGTTCTATAGATTCATTTTATTTAAAAGGTTATTGATAAATGTGTCGACTTTCATAATATTGTTATATGTATAAATATATGGTCATAATTTTATATTTGGATATTTTACATAGAAATTTATATTTATCACCAACCCTTTTAAGTTTTTTTAAATGGGATTGAAATATAAAATAGTAATAAAAAAATTATTTAGAAATTAATTTAAATGTAACTATTTATTTATTAAAAATTAAATTACAAAATATTGTAATTTTTATAACTAACCTTTTTCCTAGCTCATCTTCTTTCCTTGCATTTAGGGTCAAAGATACAAACGTGTTAGACACGTTTTCTTATAAGAAGCTAAATATTACTATTTATTAATCATATTTGTGTTTGAAGCATCTCAATCTAATTATTTTGAAAAAAAGAAAATTATTATTTTCAAATATATGATGGTAAAAAATTGATTATAAAAAGTAAGTTAAGGTAATCATAATTTATTAAATAAAGTCTTTCAGTAGAAATCACATGAGAGAATTTTTTGGCCAACACGTTTCAAACCAACAAGTGTGGTTCTTCATCAAGACCAGATGAAGAGGCAGACCATGGCAAACGTTTAAATAGAGAGAAATGTAGAGACATAATTTCAAGTAACGAATATATTTGAACAATAATGTTTAAATTATAATATTAATTTATTGATATATTAAAAACAAATATTATTAATTAACAGCTATATTAAACAGCTAGTCTTTGAAAAAAATATTTAAATAATGATATTATTTCATTAATTTATTAAAAATATTAATAGGTAATGGCTATATTAAATGGCTAGTTCTTGAAAAATAATATTTAAATAATGACATTAGTTCTATAAAGTTCACCATGGAATTTGAATTTAATAGTAGTCTTCCATTCCTTTACATCCTCCTCTCAAGGAATGATAATGGATCTTTCTCTCATTGAGTATATCGTAAGAAAAATCATACGAAACAATATCTTCATGCTAATTCTCATCATTTCCCAGCTCAAAAGCTTGGTGTTCTCAACACCTTAGCGACTAGAGCTTTAAGAGTTTCTGATGAGAACCATCTCAAGGAAGAGAAAGCACATATCCTAAGTGTTTTCTTTAATAACGGGTATAGTAGACACCAATGTACTAAAGCTTTCTTTAGAGCTGAAAAAGGTCCTAGTGCTAAGAAAGATACCAAGGATTGATTTTCAGGTGTTCATATTCCTTTTATCCAAGGGACCACTGACAAGATTTCAAGGATCCTAAGGAAGCATAAGGTGGCTTCAACCTTTTGGCCTTTAAATACCATACGAAGCTCCCTTAGATCTATAAAAGACCTATTTGACCCCAAGAATATGAAGGATGTTTATGTTATCACATGCTCTTATGGGACTCCCTACATTGGTGAGACTAGTCAATCGATTAATCAAAGGATTCGTGAGCATGCTGCTGACACAACCATGGCAAGACCCACTTCTCTGCTTTGGCGGAGAATGCAGATAAATCTAAGCATCACATCTGCATTGAGGAGGCCCAAGTCGTTGCTAAGGTTAGTCATTTTCATCATCGTAAATTGAGGGAGGCCCTAGAAATTGAAAAAAGACCCAATAATTTGAATAGAGATGATGGTTGAAATATTAGTAGAAGCCTCTCTTGTCCTCCTAGTATTTTTTTTTTAGGTATTGGCATCCTTTTTATAGTATTTGTTGTTGATTTAATCTTCAGTATAGTTTATTTTCTTGTTCCTTCATGTTTTTTATGTATTTTATCATCCTATTCATTCTTAACTCCTTTTAGCTTTTTTGTTATTCGTTTAATGCGCTTGAGCCCCATATTTTATTGTTGACCCCGTTTTATTTATTGATTATTTTTCTTTGGATATATATATGTGTGTGTGTGTGTGTGTGTGTGTGTGTGTGTGTGTGTGTGTTTTTATTTATTTATTTA
>APFE030297043.1:0-14887 GCA_000404065.3 Pinus taeda
CTCTAAGTCTGATGGGATTGCACTTGGAGTTAGAGAGAATGGTCTCTACAAGTTGACGGGCAAGCCAATGGATAATGGAAAGAAGCAAGTGGAGCAGGTGCAGGTTCTAGAGAAGTAGGTGTAGGTGTAGGCTTTAGAGGAGAAGGCACAGGTTCTCGAGAAGGTCCAGATTCCATAGACTCAGAAGGAGTCTAGTTCAAGAGGGAGCTTGCAGATGCAGAGGGAGACTTTGCAACCCAAGAAGAGGACGTGGTCAGTGGTGAGCAAGGGTGCTCCTACAATTGCTAAGAAGGAATCCTGGAAAGAGTGGAAGACATTACAAGATAAGAAGAAGAAGCAGGTTTCTTCCAACAGTGACAACGACACTTCCGAGGAGGGCGTAGTTCACTAAATAAGGATTGTTGCAATTGTGAGCATCAGGAGTTGGGCAAGTGTTGCGAGCAGTGATGAAGATGACGAGATACTTCCTAGTATTGGAAGTACCTACCTCACTAAGAGGGAGTGTTGATTTGTGTATCTTGGGAGGTACTCGAAGCCCTAGGGTTCATGGTTTGGAGAGAAAAGCGCCACAAGGGCAGCTTGTGGGCTTGGAACCCAAGTATGGGGTTTTGGCACCCAACGCGATTTGGGACAAAACGTTGATGGATTTACAACATGTGTTGGATGAGGATGATAGTGCTTGGAAATATGATTCCAACGCAACAAAAATCATCTGAATCCAAGTTGTCGTTAGAGAGATATTAATTTTTGAAGTTGGAAAATTAATTTGGTTGTCAAGTAGGCCGACTTGATGTAAAATAGAGCCAATAGACGTGCCACTTCAAGTGAGACGTTGAGCCCCTCTTTATGCCTATAAAAGGAGGATGAAGGCTTATTGTTTAGGCATCCGACTTGAGCAATATATCCTCTGAAATTTTGGTGAAGCAAGGAGACTAAAGGACAACATGGAAAACTTAGAAGCAATGCGGAAGTTTTATGTTTTGCTGTAGGTACAACCTGGGAAAGAGAGGTTGTTTGGGTGTTGTTCTTAGTTGCTCTTACAAGGAGAAAGGCCAAAGTTTGAAGCTTAGGACCGTAGCAAGAAGAGGCAATTCAACGTGGGTGAAATAGGGTTGTTCTGAAGCCATTTCAGGAAGACCGAAGGGCTGAAAGGAGGCTAAGTATCTTGGTAGAAGGCCGAGGAGAAAGGGATATGTTTGAGGGCTCGTAGAGGGTGGAAAAATCCTCTAGAAATGTTGTCGCAAGCCTGTTCTAAGGGTTGTAGGATGCCGCTATAATGAGAAGAGAGCATAGCCATTGTTAAGGGCTAGAAGGCTGCCTTGAATTACAACGAAGGGGACAACCACATTACTTAAGGGCAAATCTGGGGAAATTTTGGGGCTGTTTGGGGACTGTATTTTGTGCCCTAATCAAGCCTAGACTTGCAGCATATGAGAAAACCTCAAACAGTGGAGGGCAACAACATTTTGTGGAGAGGTCTTAGGTCAAAGTATTGACCAAATTTGGATCATGTTTGTGCAGCCTGTTGGTGCCATGTAGATGAAATTTTGTGGTGGTGAAGTGTCATCTTAGGAGTAGAATTGACAGTGACAAGATTAGGTGTCATAGGGCTATTGGAGGGTAGCATGTTGACTACCCAAAATAGCCCTAGAGCAGAAAAAAAGAAGGACGTTGTTGGTGCATGTTTGGGTGAAGTATTATGGCGTTATGTGCAACAATTTGATGGACGAAAGTCACTGCTAGATATGCAGATTGGAGCTTGGGAATTAGGCCTACCCAGAGAGCAGTTTTATGAGCCCCTGTTCATTGTAGTAGACATGACTTGCAGCAGTCATTGGAGACATCCCTCTTGGAATCTCTATGTGTAGATGCCTTGATGGACTAAGTTACTACTAGTGAGCCATACAGAAGTGAAGGACCGACAAGATGAGATATGAAATAGAAGCTGCAGTTAAGTTTGTCATTGTATCTTGTATAAGATAAACTGTTGTATTGTTCAGATTTGGTTTAAGATAATGAAGACTAGGATTGTACAATATTATACAATTTTGTTTAAAACTATGTATACTGTGCATATGTGATTCACTGCTTTATATTTCCGCTGTGTAAAGTAGTTTATGGTTGAGATTCTTGGTTTGGTAGCGTCAACACTTTTAAGACTCTAACCTAGACCCAAGGACTTGGAAATTCAACAGTGTCATCATGGCCACCACCAAGATCTAGAAGAATGAGCCTGAAGATCCAAAGGAGGGGGAACACTTCTTCCACTCACAAATATGGGTGTAGGGTTCTCTGCTACTGCAATTCATTGTCGACAGTGGGAGCCAAAAGAACCTCATTTTAATAGAGGTCATGAAGCGGCTGGGTGTATTGACGACAACACATCCATAGTTGTACACCATCAGGTGGCTTCACCAAAGATGAGATCTCTGCGTCAACCAAGAGTGCCGCCTTCCCTATAACATCAAGCCCTTCAGGGATGAGGTACTGTGTGGTGTTGGTCTTTTTGAAGTTTGTGACGTATTATTAGGACAACCATACTTGTGGAAGCGACATGTTGTATATGAGTCTAGACCTCGCTCTGTGATTATTACTTTGGGAATAAGTTGTACAGGACACCGGAGGTAGCCCCGCCTACCGTCATCTCTTTGATCACTGCAAAGCAATGTAGTAAGATCATTTCCCAGACTAGGAAATTTGTTTTCCTTATCTCCCTCAAGGCAAGAAGAAGGTTGTGGCCACTACTTCCAAAAAGAGCTCCTCCGCATAGCTACAACAAATGGACAAGGTCGTGGAGGAGTACATTGACATTTTTCACCTCACCTACAGGGGAACTTATGCATTGTGAGGTCAAGCACTCCATTGATTTGACCTCGAGCGCGCCGCTACCCAATGGACCGATCTATCGATGCTCTTTTCTGGAGAATGATGAGGTCAAGAGACCGATTCAGGAGATGTTGTAGAAAGGGCACATCAGACCAAGCTCATCACCCCATGGGAGCCCAATTGTATTGGTATAGAAGAAGGACGGGACCTCAAGACTCTGTATTGACTATTGGGCGTTGAACAAGATCACTATTTGGAATAGGTACCCAATCCCACAGATTGACGCCCTTCTAGACCAGTTCAAGGGGGCCAAATATTTCAGCAAGATTGACTTGAAGTACGGTTACCACTAGGTGCCTATCAAACCCTCTAATCCGTGGAAGACTGCCTTCAAATCCAAGGAGGGCCTTTTCGAATGGTTGGTCATGCTTTTCGGGTTGACGAATGCCCCCACAACCTTCATGAGATTGATGGATGAAATATTGCGACCATTCACCAATGCATTCATGGTGGTGTATTTATATGACATCTTGATCCTCCACCATATATTATAGGTCCTTCAAACCACGTGACAGCACAAGTTGTATGCCAATTTGTAGAAATGCACTTTTGGCATGACCCAGGTTCAATATCTCGGGTACATCATTAATGAGTAGGGTGTGCATATGGACCCAACCAAGATACAAGTCATTCGAGATTGGCCAACCCTAACCACCCTAAAAGGGATCCATAGTTTTATGGGTCTTGCCAATTTTTACCACATGTTTGTGTTGGGGTTGTATCATATCACTTGGCCTTTAAGTCAAGTAACCAAGGGCGGATCAGAATAATTTTTTTTTGGTTGAAAACTCAACATAAGGCGTTTTTCGAGTTGAAACATTTCCTCTACTTTGCACCAATGCTCACATTACCAGACCTGCAACAACCATTTGAGATTGAGACAGACGCCTCCGACTATGATATTGGTGCAGTTCTTACTCAACAGGGGCATCTAGTGACTTACCACAGTGAGACATTTTAAGACACAATCCAAAAGTATCCCACTTACGACAAAGAAATTTATTCCATTTATCAGGCCTGCCGTTAATGGAAGCATTACATTCTGGGGAAGGAAATGGTCATCCACATAGACCACCGACCCCTACAGTTCATACAGGCATGAGGGAAGTTGTAGAAATATCACCATCGAAAATGATCCACATACCTGCAACAATTCCATTTGAACATTAAGTATAAGAAGGGCAGCACCAATAATGTTGCAGACTGCCTCTACCGACCACCAATCATGGTGCTGATCACTGTGCTTGACGCCTGTGGGCACGAGACTTTGAAGTGGACACATCTTTACAAGAGCGATCCGGAATTCAACATCACATACCATAAACTCTTGGAAGGGAAGCAAGTTCCAAAATTTCACCTCCAGGATGCATTGTTATGCCACTTGGGACACATCTATGTTATTTCAAGCGAGCGTGCCAAGATGATTTGGGAGGCACACTACAATAGGGTCGTTGGACATTTCGGATCAGAGAAAACATTGGCAGTACTGCAGAAGTATTTTTATTAGCCGAAACTTCGTTAGGATGTTTGGATGTACATTTGATCTTGCATCGCCTGTGCCATTGCCAAACTGACTATCAAGGAGTAAGGCCTATATACTCCTCTACCTACTCATAGTCGACCTTGGGAATCCATCTCCATGGATTACATGTTGGGCCTTTGTTTTACTAAGCACGACAATGACTGTGTTTTCATGGTCATCGAAAGATTCTCTAAGATGGCCATCGTGGCGGCCTGCAAGAAGAGTATCACATCATAGGCCCCTGCTAAGGTTTGCTTTGAGCAAGTGTGGGTACACTTTGGGATCCCACAGTCCATTATCTCAGATCGGGAAAACAGATTCCTAAGTGCATTTTGGTCAAGTCTCTGGTCGATGCTGGATACCTAACATACCAAGTCTACGGCGTTCCATCCCCAAACTCATGGCCTAACAAAGGTCGTCAACAAGATGATCGTACACATTCTGTGCATGTACAACTTGAAACATCCACGCACATGGGATGAAAGTCTCCCCTATGTCTAGCACAACTACAACAGAGCTTTCCATAGATCAACGAGCCATAGCCCCTTTTAGGTAGGGCTAAGATTTCAACCACTATGTCCCATTGATGTGGCCATACCATTTGTAGTTACTCAGGCAGATTCTGCTCATGTCCAGTATGAAGCCGACAGGCTAACAACTTCATTTCGTGCATTCAACACATCTGCCAACAGGACCATGATATATTGGACAAAGCCAATGCTAAGCACAAGCATCGCCACGATCAACATCAAGTGTCACACAAGTTCCAGGTGGGTGACAAAGTTTGGCTACATTTGCAGAAGGAATGCTTTGCTAGACCCCACCGCAAGTTTCTCTCGCTCCGATATGGGCCATATGCCATCACCAAGGTTGTAGGGGACAATGCGTTCAAGATCAACATCCCATCGTTCCCTGGTATGCGCCCAGTGTTCAATGTAGACCGCCTTCGGCTATACTTTCCACCTTTGTTGGACACATTCGACATTGCAGAACAACTCACACTAACAAAGCTAAACCCAGACTGCATGGAACATACCACAACTGATTAGCTCATGGACACGCAAATCAAGAACACTCGGGAATAGAGGATCCAACTATATCAAGTTGTCAAAGCAGGCCAACTCCTTTACCAGGGAAAATGGTTCACAAGGGACCAGGTTCAACAAAAATTTCCTCACCTCATGGAGGCTTTGCACGCAATGGGGACCATTGCTTCCTAATGAGGGAGGAATGATCTAGGTGGATATTGGTGGCCACCCGCCTATTCCACCTAGACCTCTAGTCGATTTCAATTTGTTTCCTTGTTTATTTCAAGCATTTAATTATTTTTAGTAAGTTTTTCGGGTCTTGAACTTCCAAAGCAGTTTTACCCCCCTAAACGACATTTTTTTGAGTTCTGCAGTAGATCTGATATTGTTGGTAGGGGCCTGCTGCAAATCCTGTAGTACTTAGAGAGGCCTTTCCAGCAAGGCATCGTATGCGCCAAACAAAAATAATATGACCAAGTTACCACACCGAGAAGTTGGCTGTCCAACTGACCCTCGGGGCCCACAAAATCTTGGCGTTCCATCTCTTAGGGTTAGGGTTTTGGTTGTTTAGGGTTTTCCCTTATTGTTCAATAATAAATAAGCCTTTGAGCCTCCTTGCAACACAATTTAGAGGCATGTACCCACTACATCTCTTCTCAGAGATAATCTACCATCGCCCGAGCTAGTTTATTTTCATTATGTTTGTAAGCATCTTTCAGTATTTTGGTATTAATGAAATGAAGTGTTATTTCTATTGCATCTCTGTATTTATGGTTATATATGTAATTTGTTGCATTCTTTTCTAAGTTCGGATCAATGGTATCAAAGTAGCCTGCTTTTTCTCTATTTTTCTTTGCATGTCCCCAACGAGGTCAGGGTATAAGGAGTTAGGGCTCGAAATGGTTGAACATTTGCAAGACCAACCTCACAAACCCCTACGACCTCCCATGGCAAAAGAAAACAAAGATAAGGGGGAAGGATATCCTTTCAAAATATTGTTCGAGGAAGCCCTCGAGCGACAGAGGAACTTGATGATGGATAACTTTGCCGAGATCCTTCGATGGCTATCCACAGATGACGCATATTCATCCAGTTTCCACTGTGGAGGCGCCACTCCCTTCAAGGTACAAGTTAACTTCAATATTCTCATATTTGAAGGCCAGATAGATGCATACGCTGTAGATAAATGGTTGAATCTGTTGGAAGGGTATTTTTCAGTTCATGACTTTTCCAATAAGGAAAAGATTACTTTTGCACTTCTCAAATCCGCCCCACACGTCAAGGAGAGGGAATCCTCGCTATTTTCAGCCGCACCCACTTGGGATTCTTTTCGTGATGCCATCAAGGAACAATAATACCTTGTCAGGAGGTATGAAGATAAATACATAAAGTGGACCACACTACGACAGGGAAGGAACTAAGATGTGTTGAAGTTCACAAATGTTTTCCATACCCTTTGCACAAAGTTGGGTATCAAGGATTCTGAGCGGAATTTGGTACTCAAGTACCATGGCTATCTACACAAGTACATCTAGGACAAGCTGGAGTTCCTGGACATCTTCTCGCTCTGCACGACATATCGGTACACTGTCAAGATTCAACAAAATTTTAAACAAAAGAAGCGAGACTTTAGATCCGCGATTCCAAAGCAAGGAAAAGGTGCCTCGAAACCACAGAGCAAAGGCCAAAGCTAAGGTGGGGCGACCCAGGACAAACCGAAGAAGTCACAAGAAAAGAACAACACCATGATGAGAAAAAAGCACACGATAAAATGATGAGAGTTCCATAAGAGTTCCACTCACAACACAAGTGAGTGTCGGGTCAAGTAGTCACTAGTGGCCGATTTGAAGGTTTCCGAATCAGAGGCATGTTCCGACTCTGAGTCAGAACTTGATAAGGGGAATGACAAAGGGAAGAAGATCATTGACGTGGAGCCTAGTGCCACCATGGCCACAATCAAGATCCAGAAGAATGAGCTTGAAGATCCAGAGGAGGGGTAACGCCTCTTCCACTCCCAGATGTGGGTGAAGGGTTCTCCATTGTATTTCATTGTTGATAGCGGGAGCCAAAAGAACCTCATTTTAGTTCAAGTCGTGAAGCAGCTGGGCCTACTGATGACAGCACATTTGCAACTGTACACAATTGGATGGCTTCACCAAGGACGAGATCTCCGCGTAAGGCAGTAGTACCACCTTCCCTACAACATCGAGCTCTTCAAGGATGAGGTATTATGTGATGCTTCTCTCGAAGTTTGTGATGTATTAGGACAACCATACTTGTGGAAGCGACATGTTGTATATGATTCTAGACCTCGCTTTGTGATTATTACTTTGGGCAATAAGTTGCACAAGATACCAGAGGTAGTCCCACCTTCCATCATCTCTTTGGTCATTGCAAAGCAATGCAGTAAGATCATTTCCTAGACTAGGAAATTAGTTTTCCTTATGATTCGCCCTCAGGGCAAGAAGAAGGTTGTGGCCACGACTTCCAGAAAGGGATCCTCCGCACGAAAACGACATATGGACAAGGTCGTGGAGGAGTATAGGGACATTTTCGCCTCACCTACAGGGGTACCTCTTCACTGTCAGGTCAAGCACTCCATCGATTTGACCTTGGGTGCACCGCTACCTAATGGAATGATCTATCGACACTCTTTTCTAGAGAACGATGAGATCAAGAAGAAAATTCAGGATCTGTTGTAGAAAGGGCACATTGGGCCAAGCTCATCACCATGTGGGAACTTGATTATATTGGTACAAAAGAAGGTTAGGTCATGGAGGCTCTGTATTAACTATCACGCGCTGAACAAGATCATTGTCCGTAATTAGTACCCAATCCCACAGATTGATGACCTTTTGGACCAGCTCAAGGGGGCCAAATATTTCAACAAGATTGACTTGAATTTCAATTATCACCAGGTGCCTATTGAATCCTCTGATGTGTGGAAGACTGCCTTTAAATCCAAGGAGGGCCTTTTCGACTGGTTGGTCATGTCTTTTGGGTTGAGGAATGCCCCCACAACCTTCATGAGGTTGATGGAGAACATCTTGTTCACCAATGCATTCATGATGGTGTATTAGATAACATCTTGATCTTCAGCCAGCGTTGGGAAGAGCACCTCCACCACATTTGACAGGTCCTTCAAACCCTGCGACAACACAAGTTGTGTGCAAATTTGGAGAAAATGCACTTTTGACATGACCTTGGTTCAATATCTAGGGTACATCATTGATGAGAAGGGTGTGCATGTTGACCCAGCCAAGATACAAGTCATTCGGGGTTGACCAGTCCCAACCACTCCAAAAAATCTCCACAACTTTCCGGGTCTTGCCAATATCTCTCGCAGGTTCGTGTTGGGGTTCTCTCATATCACTTGGCCTTTAAGTCAAGTCACCAAGGGTGGAGAAAATATATATTTTTTTGGTCAGAAACCCAACATAAGGCGTTTGTCGAGTTGAAACATCGCTTCTGCTCTGCACCAGTGCTCACATTACTAGACCTGCAACAACCATTTGAGATTGAGATAGACGCCTTCGACTGTGCTATTGGTGCAGTTCTTACTCAGCAAGAGCATCAAGTGGCTTACCATAGTGAGACACTTTTAGGGACAGCCCGAAAATATCCCACTTACGACAAAGAAATGTATTCTATTGTGCAGGTCTGCCGTCAATGGAAGCGTTACATTATGGCGAAGGGAACGATCATCCACACAGACCACCGACCCCTGCAGTTCGTAAAAACACAACGGAAGTTGTAGAACGATCGCCATTAAAAATGATCCACATACCTACAACAGTTCCATTTGAACATTAATTACAAGGAGGACAACCCTAATAATGTTGCAGACTACCTTCACTGACCACCAATCATTGCGATGATCACTATGCTCGACTCCTGCGGGCATGAGACTTTGAGGTGGCCACATCTTTACAAGAGTGATACAGAATTCGGCAACACATACCAGAAACTCCTGGAAGGGAAAAAGGTTCCAAAATTTCACCTCCAGGATGCACTATTATGCCACCTGGGACACATCTGTGTTCCTTCAAGTGAGTGCGCCAAGATGATTAAGGAGGTGCACTATAGTCGGGTCGCTGGACATTTTAGAGTAGAGAAAACAATGGCAGTACTGCAAAACTACTTTTATTGGCTAAAACTTCGTTAGTATGCTGGGAAGTATATTAGATCCTGCATCGCCCAGTGTGCCATTTCCAAACCGACCATCAAGAAGCAAGGCCTATATACTCCTCTACCTACTCCTAGTCGAGCTTGGCAATCCATCTCCATGGATTACATGTCGGACCTTCCTTATACTAAGCACAACAATGTCTGCGTTTTCATGGTAGCCGACAGATTTTCTTAGATGGCCATCATGGCGGCTTGCAAGAAGAGTATCACGACAGAGGCCACTACTAAGCTCTTCTTTGAGTGAGTGTGGGTAGACTTTGGGACCCCACATTCCATTATCTCAGATTGGGACTATAGATTCTTAAGTGTATTTTTGGTCAAGTCTTTGGTTGATGTCAGATACCAAACCTACCAAGTCCACGACGTTCCACCCCCAAATTGAATGCCAAACCAAGGAGGGCCTTTTCGAATGGTTGGTCATGCCTTTTGGGTTGACGAATGCCCCCACAACCTTCATGAGATTGATGGACGACATATTGAACCTTTCACCAATGCATTCATGATGGTGTGTTTAGATGACATCTTGATCTTCAACCAGAGTTGGGAAGAGCACCTCCACCATATTCGACAGGTCCTTCAAACCCTGCAACAACACAAGTTGTGTGCAAATTTGGAGAAAATGCACTTTTGACATGACCTTGGTTCAATATCTAGGGTACATCATCGATGAGAAGGGTATGCATGTTGACCTAGCCAAGATACAAGTCATTCGGGGTTGACCAGTCCCAACCACTCCAAAAAAGCTCCACAACTTTCTGGGTCTTGCCAATATCTCTCGCAGGTTCGTGTTGGGGTTCTCTCATATCACTTGGCCTTTAAGTCAAGTCACCAAGGGTGGAGAAAAATAATTATTTTTTTTGGTCAGAAACCCAAAATAATGTGTTTGTCGAGTTGACACATCGCCTCTGCTCTGCACCAGTGCTCACATTACTAGACCTGCAACAACCATTTGAGATTGAGATAGACGCCTCCGACTGTGCTATTGGTGCAGTTCTTACTCAGCGGGAGCATCAAGTGGCTTACCACAGTGAAACACTTTTAGGGATAGTCCGAAAATATCCCACTTACAACAAAGAAATGTATTCCATTGTGCAGGTCTGCCGTTAATGGAAGCATTACATTATGGCAAAGGGAACGATCATCCACATAGACCACCGACCCCTGCAGTTTGTAAAAACACAACGAAAGTTACAGAACGATCGCCATTAAAAATGATCCACATACCTACAATAGTTCCATTTGAACATTAAGTACAAGGAGGAAAACCCCAATAATGTTGCAGACTGCCTTAGCTGACAACCAATCATGGCACCGATCACTATGCTCGAATCCTGCCGGCATGAGACTTCGAGGTGGCCACATCTTTACAAGAGTGATACAGAGTTCGGCAGCACATACCATAAACTCCTGGAAGGGAAAAAAGTTCCAAAATTTCACCTCCAGGATGCACTATTATGCCACCTGGGACACATCTGTGTTCCTTCAAGTGAGTGTGCCAAGATGATTTGGGAGGCGCACTATAGTCAGGTCGCTGGACATTTTAGAGTAGAGAAAACAATGGCAGTACTGTAGAAGTATTTTTGTTGGCTAAAACTTCGTTAGTGTGTTGGGAAGTATATTAGATCCTGCATCGCCCAATGTGCCATTGCCAAACCGACCATCAAGAAGCAGGGCCTATATACTTCCCTACCTACTCCTAGTCAAGCTTGGCAATCCATCTCCATGGATTACATGTCAGACCTTCCTTATACTAAGCACAACAATGTCTGTGTTTTCATGGTAGTCGACAGATTCTCTTAGATGGTCATCATGGCAGCTTGCAAGAAGAGTATCACGACAGAGGCCACTACTAAGCTCTTCTTTGAGCGAGTGTGGATAGACTTTGGGATCCCACATTCCATTATCTCAGATCAGGACTGCAGATTCTTAAGTGTATTTTTGGTCAAGTCTCTGGTTGATGTCAGATACCAAACTTACCAAGTCCACGACGTTCCACCCCCAAACTGAATGCAAAATCGAGGTTGTCAACATGATGATCGTACACATTTGCGCATGTAGAACTCGAAGCATCTACGCACATGGGATGAAAACCTCCCCTATGTCCAGTACAACTACAACAAAGTTCTCCATAGCTCAACGAGCTATAGCCTCTTTTAGATAGGGCTAGGATTTTAGCCATTATGTCCCATTGATGTGGCCATACCATTTGCAGATACTCAGGCAGATTCAACTCACATCGAGTTTGAAGCCAACAAGGCTAACAACTTCATTGAGCGCATTCAACACATCTGCTAGCAGGTCCATGATATATTGGATAGAGCCAATGCTAAGTACAAGAAGTGCCATGATCAACATCGAGTACCGCACAAGTTCCAGGTGGGCGATAAAGTTTGGCTACATTTGCAGAAGGAGCTCCTCATTGGACCCCACCACAAGCTTCGCCCACTCCAATATGGGCCATACACCATCACCAAGGCTGTAGGGGACAATGCCTTCGAACTCAACATCCCATCATTCCTTGGTTTGCACCCACTTTCCGATGTAGACCGCCTTCGACCATACTTTCTACCATTGTTGGACACATCTGACATTGCAGAATGATTCATACCAATAGAGCTAAATCCGGACTGCATGGAACAAGCCACAACTGATCAACTCATGGACACATAGATTAAGAATACTCGCCAACAGAGGATCTAACTATATCAAGTTGTCAAAAAAGGCCAACTCCTTCACCAGGGCAAGTGTTTCATAAGGGACTAGGTTCAACATAAATTTCCTCACCTCATGGAGGCTTTGCACACAAGAACATTACTTCTTAATGAGGAAGGAATGATCCAGGTGGATATTGGTGGCCACCTGCTTATTCCACCTAGACCTCCAGTCAGTTTCATCGGTTTCCTTGTTTATTTTAGCAATTTTTTTGGGTTGTGAACTTCCGAAGTAGTTTGAATCCCTAAACAAAGTTTTTTTGAGGTCCATAACAGGTTTGTAGCCGATGGTAGGGGCTTGTCTCAAATCTTGTAGTACTCAGAGAGACCTTTCCAACCGTAGGTATTGTATGCGCCAAATAGACATAATATGACCAAGTTACGAAACGTGAAGTTGGCTGCCCAACTAACCCCAATGGGGCCCACAAACTCTTAACGTTCCATCTCCTAGGGTTAGGGTTAGGGGCCCACCCATAAACCTAACCCATCCTTTCTACCAAATCCCCCCATTAATCCATGCCTAGAAGCGTCCATTATGAGTAAACTACAATACTCAATTTCAAATTGACAAGTCATACCTTTAGATTCGGGAGGCCCACCTTCAAACATACGATCATGGAAAATGGGTGAGGGAACACATGGCTGGCTCAGGTGGCGGAGAAATGACACAATGATCTAGATGATGGCTACTGGTTGAGGACCATCTTGGATAAATTTTTTCCCTAGGGATATTACCCACAAAATGGTGGGTAACATCTGGCTCCAACTGGGACGTGATCTCTCGAAGAAGTGGGCGAAGCTACTTGAACGAGATGTCATGAGAAATCCAACAATCTCTTGGTTACCGTAGCCCTGCCACCTGCACATACACTAGATGGGAAAGCACGGGGCAGTATGCTTTCACGACGTCTCATGATCGCACATGCTAATATGTTAGACCATAAAATCAACATAAAAATAAAGAGATGCAAATTTTAATCTAAATGTAGCTAATATTCCATGAGAAATGTCATATGACGTTATTTCTAATGCAAACATCAACATGCAATGGATCCTAGTTTACCATGCATATAATACAATGTCAAGTCTCAAGGAAGGAGGTGATACGACTTAATTTGACTGGCTCATGCCAAAGTTCATTGTCAAGTTTAGCAATGTAGTAATAGTCATCCCCAACCCTCCCATGAATCTTGATGGGTATAGGATCCTTAGCTGCCAAGACTAAATCCCCAACCTTATATTCTTTCTTAGGCTTCCACTTTTCCCTTGTTTGAGAGATTGGTCGCTCAAGGATTCAAATTTCCTGGGTAGGGAGGATATGGGAAGGTTTCTCTCCCTCGCATGTCTCATAATATGCACATACGACGAATAAGAAAGCTCCCTATAAAGGATAAAAGGGGTGCCATCGAATTGGGGGATGGTTGCGTATGATTAATCCATTTGAACATGCCCCCCTACGATAGCTCCCCACTTTCAGGATAATAACATCCCCCACACATTGGGTATATCAATGACAATAACATCCATGAAGAGGGATATATCGGGAGTCCTAGCTAAAGAGACCTTAAGATCTTTGATGATGCCTTCTACTTCCACAGGTTTGGAATTAAAACCACACACCCTTTTATATTACCGAGTGATATTGAGATCCAATTGCTTCATAACAGTCAAAGGCATGATATTGGTGGATGCATCAAAATCTAAGAAACAATTGTGTAAGAAGAGGTCATTGATAACCAAAGTGAGCAAGAAAGGTTTATGCCCCAGGTTTCGATCATGGATGTGAACTTTTTGCAATTATTCAAGTTGTTGTTTTTGTTGCTCTGGAAGCTTAATAATTTCCTATGAAAATTTCTAACACGAAATTCTACTGCAGTAACTGATTTATTTCACCTACTTATCTCTCACAATAAGTTATTTATGAAACCCTTCACTAAACATTAAATAAATTCTACTATAGTTATGACATAATTACATAAAGAAAATAACAGTGATATACAAGCACAAGAATCAATCACATCAACACAATTGTTTTTGGACAATTGTCCTTGGAAAAACACAATGTGGGAACACTGGTGCAGCAGATGAGGGTTTATTTATTAATCTTCAGCAACAATCGCTTAATAAGGAATGATTCTGCAGAAAAATCGAGACACTTCTAAGAGAAACACATGAGACAAAGTTTCTCCTCCTCCTGGATAAGTTTCAACACCCTAGATACCCTTCACCCACTTCTGCGTCACTTTTGTGTCACTCTATGTCAAGACTGTGTCTCCAATGGTGTTGTCTACCTGCTCTTCCCTCTGCACTGTCTCTCGAATGCCTTGCCTCACCTCCTCCGTCTTTGACTACTGCTGATGCCCTCCTCGTTCTTCACCTTGCAACTCTCCCTCTGAAATTGAACTCCTCCTCCTTGAGAATCGATTTCCCTCGAGTTACTGAGTATTTTCCCAGTGTGTCTCCAAATGACTCTCAAGTCTTCTCTTATACTTTTCATGTTGATGAATCAATGACCGTTAAGTCTCTAATCAATGGCTAAGATTAAAACAGAC
>APFE030297046.1:0-13507 GCA_000404065.3 Pinus taeda
AGGGAGAGAGAGACAGAGAGAGAGAGAGAGAGAGAGAGAGAGAGAGAGAGAGAGGGTGAGGGGGAGAGAGTGTGTGTGTGAGAGAGAGAGAGAGGGAGGGAGAGAGAGAGAGAGGGAGAAGGAGAGATAGGAGTGAGAGGGCAAGAAAAAAAAGGGGGAGAGAGAGACAGAGGGATAAGGAGAGTAAATGAGAGAGAAAGCGAGAGAGAGAGAGAGAGAGATGGTGATAAATGATGGGGCGAGAGAGAGACATAGGGAGAAGGAGAGTAAAGGAGAGGGAAAGCAAGGGAGAGGGTTGGAGAGAGGGAGAGGGAGAGAGAGGGAGAAAGAGAGTGAGGGAGAAAGAGAGGGGGGTGAGAGAGAGGGGGAAAGGGAGCAAGTGAGGGAGGTAGATTGAGAGCATGGAAGAGTGAGGGAGATAGAGCAAGGGAGGGAGGGATAACGAGAGAGAGAGAGAGAGAAAGAGAGAGAGAGGGTGAGGGGGAGAGAGAGAAAACATGAGATGGCGAGGGAGAGAGAATGACAATGAGAGAAAGTGTAGGTGAAGGAGAGGGGGAGTGTGTGGGAGATCTATATATATATGGAGAAGGAGAGAGAGAGATGGTGAGGGAGAGAGAGTGAGAGAGAGAGAGGACCATAGGAGGAGGGGGGCACATAGAGAGAGAGAGATAGGAAGGGGGAGAAATGGGATATGAGAGAGAGAGTTAAAGGGAGATATATATAGGGTGGCGGGAGAAATATAGAGTGCGACAAAGAGAAAAAGGGGGGGAGAGAGAGGGAGAGAGAGGGTGAGGGAGAGATGGAGAGATGGGAGAGATATTGGGGCGAAGAAAGAGAGAGAGAGAGAGAGAGAAGAGAGGGAGGGGGTTTCAGAAGAGAGAAAGAGAGGGAAACAGATAAGTGGGGGGATTAAGAGACAAGTTGTGATATATATATATAATATTATATTATATATATATATATAGAGAGAGAGAGAGAGAGAGAGAGAAGAGAGGAGAGAGAGGAGAAGAGAGAGAGAGAGAGAGAGGTGAGAGAGGGTGAGAGAGAGGGGATGAGAGAGAGGGTAGGGAGAGGGAGAGGGCGAGGGAGATATTAAGAGAGTATTCCTCCTTGAAGAACACCCTAACATAAGAGAAACATCCTCCTTGAAGAAAACCCTTAGATAAGAGAAACGTATGCTTTCAATGGTAAGTTGGAGAGAACCCAAAGAACTGCAATAATCACGCCAGCTGAATAGCTTAGAGGATATGAGAGAGAAGGAGAAGAAGTTTGTATAAATTTTTGATTCAAATGGCGAGCCTATGTTCGACGATCCAAAATTATCAAACACCTATGTTGAGAAATTTCCCATTGGGATGAAAAGGAAATTTGTCTTTTATGGTCTCACATATTGGATGCAACTTAATGTTTCCCACTTACTAGATCCCATGCATATATTTCAAAATGTTTCATATTCTTTATGGAGGAACATATCATCGAAATAAAGTGACACATTGGCTAGTAGGAGAGATATTATTTCTTCACAAATTAAAAAGAAACATGGGCCAAGACAAGAAACTAGAGGAGAGGGATCTAGTTTCCATGCTGGCGTTAAGAGCTAACTGAGATTGTTTCTATGTTTGAGAACGAATTGCCAATGAGTTTCATGGACTTGTAGGTTCATCTCCCTACCCTCTCTCTCATCCCTCTCGGTGCTTAATAGATTCACAGTTAAGATGGATCTAGGTTGGTTTGATATAGATATAAGCTCGGTAGTTAAGACAATCTACTTAAATATCTATTGTTAGACTATAAAACCAAATAAGCTCCTTCATATACCATAAAATCCAATAAGAATGTATACCTCTTTCTTTACAAGGATATTAACTATCTTTGGTTTAATTTTAGTTTTAATGTAATCATTCAATCTCTTAAATAAAACTCAATAACAATTGTATCTAAACTAAGTTGTTTTGAACATCTTCAACATATTCCAGTGAATTTTCAAGTAGAGGTTAAAACCAATAGTTCACACAGTGTAAACTGAGTAACTCTAATAAATTTTAATGCGAACAAAAAAATATAAACAAAATGTAGTAGTGCATGCACCCTATTTCATTTTTTTGGCGCTCGTGTTTCTCTTCACACTCAAGAGTAAATTTTATAACATTTATGATAAATTGGATAACCTATAAAACAAACTAGAAGAGTGTAATCTTTGAAGGCTATGTAGCAAAGTGAGTAAGACTTTTTTGCCCAAGTTTTACCTAGAATACATGTATCTGTAGTGTTATAAAGTCTTCATGTAATGTGTATTTATTAAGTGTTTTTACTTGCCAAATCAGATACGAAAATTGCTCAGGGTTATGATAGGTGGTGTGGAAATTAGGATTTATTTTGATCTAGCTAAAATATTTTATTGCAATGAGACAATACCTTTAAATAGACTACATTATAGAAGAATACCATGAGCAAAATCATGATTTGTGAAAACATGGAGCCCAAAAATCCTCATCCATAAATCTAACTATTTTATTTTAATTTTGTTTTAAATATTTAAAATTTTCTTTTATTTTGTTTCTTTAATTATTAATTATTATTATGTAATTTGACATTAGAGAAGAATAACGATTGGTTGTGAAAAGATGGAGCTAAAAACCTCTATCTATAAAAATACTATTTTATCTCAAATTTATTAATTTTTTTTTTTTGTATGTAATTGGACAATTTGAGAAGAATACCATGGAAAAAACTACAAATTTACTATTTTATCTCAATCTTATTTTGATTATTAATTAATTAATTATTATTTGTGGTTTGGCTGGTGAAACATGCCCGAGGGATTGAACTTATGATCACCTAGATTCAGAAGGACTCTTCAACACCCATAGATTATTAACAAATTAATTCTTACTATTATTATTTTTAAATTTTATTTGTATGTAATTTGACCAAATCAAAATATTGACATAACATATGTATACTTATAATTCCGACATTTAAAAATATTCACATTTTTAACTCCTACACATCTAACATCTAATATAACTCCTACACATCTAACATCTAATGCCTACATATCTACACATACTTGGCTACCTCTCCGCACAATACCAATACATTCCTATAAAATTCATTTATAGGAATAGGCATTTAGTCGGAGTGTAAGATCCTGGCTCTAGTCCGATGGTCCTAGGCTAAACTATGAGTTCCTTATTTATGTGGCTTGCATATATCTAAAAAAAATTATTAATTCCGTATCAAAATAGATACATTTATATATTCTTATTTAAAAAACATTATATATATTTAATTAATAACACATACATGATATAATTTTTTTAATATAAATCATTAATAAAAAATCCGACCTATATAATATATTAAAAAAAATATTTTATTTCCAAACTACACTCATGTAAAGTTACACTTAAACACTACCAAAATTTAATTAAGCTATGCGGAGAAGAATATTACATTAATTTGACTCTAACAAACTCTTTTACAAAAAAAATCTGCTAATCAATTTTAGCTTACAATTATGGTGTTTATGAGAAAATGAATAAAACAAAATCTGCATGGATCGTTACATCAATCAATAAAATCAATAAAGTGCAACCGTTTCACTGAAATGGAGGAATATTCTCTCAAATTAATTCACAAAGATATGATAATGACCGTTCGCTTGAAGAGTGGGAGCGTACCAACGGTGGAAACTTAGATAGAAAGGGAAACAATTGTGGCCGTTATAATCCAGAGAAGCAAAAAAGCTGTGCTGTGGTTTTATAGCATTATTCATTTAGAATTGTGACCGTTTCTACCCAGAAAAGCAAAAAGGTATGCTGTGGCTTTATAACATTATTTTTCTTTCATGTGCAATGCCATGATTCAAAGCTCATGCTCTGAGGTGTGTCCGAGGCCTACGAAGTTACATGTTCTCTTCCAAAGCCTGCTGAGGATCACAGATGCGTGCACAGCAAGCAAGTTACCTCGAGGATTCATTCGCTGCCTATTTAACCGGTATCTCTGACTTCTTGCTCCCTGTTTTTTCTTAGCAGTGATATATACCCTGTTTTTTTCCCAAGAAGTTTCTGGAACAACCACGGTTCGGTTATGTTTGTACCAGTAAATAAAATTTTTATTTCTCCGTTATGTCATTCCTTTTTTATTTATCTGCTTCTCATAATTCTCAAGTAGAAGAAATCATGACTGAATTAATGTAATCTTGGTAGTTTGTATTAAATTAAGTGAGAAACCGAACTGTAATCTTGATCACTCCAGCATTTCGACACAATTGAAATCTGTAAGTAGGATATATTGATTTTAAGGGTTTCAGATATTGCAATTTTCAGAGAGCAAAATCTATCTTTAAATTAAGGTAAGCATCCAACGGCACTGAGGTATCTGAAAAGGCGTAGGATACATACAGTCGGAGTTAAATATCTGATCATGTGATTGTGAAACCCCTCAAGAAAACCCAAGCCGAGCTCCCTTTGGGGTCTCGATCAGAAACAAAACCAATGCTGTGGGTTCGATTCCCACGAGCGAGCTATCTTCAAGATTCAACAGCAGGTTTTTCCTTGACATTAAATGACGAAGTATTGGTCTCTCTGACTGTATTTTATTTTTAATGGCTTAAATAGTCTGTTTAGGGATTCCTCTCAAACAAGTGTATGGAACATTTGTTATTCTACTGTGGAAATATTCTTTTCTTCTCAGTATCTATGCCAACGTTTGTGTACATGTCATCATGTGCTTGCGAAAAACCGTTATGAAAATCGAGGTTGAGCTTCCTTTCCTGTTCTGATCAGCCAGAAAACTAAGGTCACCGGTTCGATTCGTGACAGAGCTAGCTCTTATAATTTCAAGTAATTTTTTTTTCCTTATGCTTATGTGATCATTTGTGTTGTGTTACATGGATTTCCCCTAGAGAACAAAAGTCTGTGATGCTACAAAGTTGAGGAGGATCGAAAAATGTAGCGATTAATGCTTTCTGGATAATTGTTTGACAGAGGAATTAATGCTTTTCGTGGGGAATAACAGTGAAGTGTCTGACTTTCGTTCTAGTAGTAAACTGAGGAGCAAAAACCAATTAAATGAATGTAAGCATTCTTAGCGTAATTTCTAGCAATGAGATGTCCGTTCAAAGAGCAAAACCTAGTATTAGATTAATGTACCCGTTCAAACTCTAAACCTTGAGACCGGCTCCCTAATTCTGGTAGCAATGCCATGTTTGTGTCCATATATTGTGTCCATATAACACATGGACTATGGACATGGATGAGCTGCCATGCAACATCGATTCCCATGACGGCTTTGGGTTACCGCAAATATTAACGTTGAATGGAGTGGACTGAGCAAAAGAAATGCAAATAATAAATAGACTCCCTTCCGTATAATTGCATTGCAATTGATAATTAGATGATGCCTAGAATAGGCTAACCAAACTAAATGGATTAATGTTTTTATGGATAACCGTTTTTTAGGCGTTTTTATCATTCATATATATATACTCATTAGTCAATAGCTTTACTTTTGCAACACGTTATTTAAAGGACTTAGTTATTGCATTTTTTCAAATGTATTTTAAAATAATTGTAGTATTCTCTACGTTAATTAGGCCGATAGGCTTTCTTTTGAAAGGGACTTTCGTCGTCTCTTTGGTTCTCAGGCTGACACCTAGCGTCGGGCGGGCATAACCGCAGAGTTCTGAAAGCACGGTCATACTCATTGTGCCGTTCTGCGGCTACTTAATTTTTAGTTGGCGTTTGAGAAATTAGTGACGTTTTCTTCGAAAGCTTATGCATTCATAAACCCAGTAATAAACCCAGTAGTAATGGCGCACTGTGTTCTCGAAAGCCCCGGTCCACCCCGATCCCTGTTTTGCGGTGCACCTCTGCTCTGCATCAACTGTTCTCCGCTTTCTGTGCTTCCATGACGATCAAAAGCTCTGGCTTAGAGTCTACACTACCTTATTACATCCAGGAACAAGATCTTGCAAAAGCTTCATACGTTCGCTGATCTTTTCTCTTCGCACCTGTCATTCAGAGGACAAACTTATAGCTCCTCTAATTTTCAGGTTTTCATCAACATATTATATGACTCTGACAAATTTTACAGAGGCATACTCATCCCCCAAAAACTGATATGCTTTATCTTTTTTGCATCAGCCAATAACTAATGTTCTTTTCCCTTTCTCTGTAAGAACATGACTCTTAAGCAGTAAAATTAGAACAATGTTGTTTTAACATTTTGTAATCATCTATCCTTGTTTGATATTTGAAAGGATTTCGATCTCTTTAACTATAGTTAGGAGCTGAGTTTTGAAACGGCCATTCAACGCTGGACTCAGCTAATTCTGTGCTCAAGGACTTGAATTGTATCTATGTTTTGAAAAAATATAAATACAGTTCTTCCTCATGATGAAATATGAAGGGAATTTACCCTCTCTGCAAGACTATGGCTATCAGTAGCTTGGCCTCTCCTTGCTCTCACATGGATGTAGTCTTTGGGTGGCTCTGAAGGCTTGGCACTTTGTGCATATTGTTTTGAATACACTTCAGGCTTCCCACTGTGGATTCCTTGTTCTGCATCAGAGTTTGAATCATCCTTTTCCTTTTTAGCATCTGCACTTTTGGGACGTTTGCTTTTGGATTCATTCTGTAGGAGGAAAACAACAGATCTGTTAAGAGTGTTCTGCCATGAAAGCAGGCTAAAATACCTACAAAACTGCATGTCATACAAACCTATTTCACTTAATTTGACTCAAAAAAATGAGTTAATAAGGAAGTTTGGTTACTTTGACAGAAATTATCACCTTTGCTGTTATGTTATTTACGAATGTACTTATGCGCGCAGGTGCAAAAACAGAGTAATTAGTCCCACTTGAATATAATATTTAGGGTTACAGATATAGAACTAGGGAAGCTAAATGAAATTGGGCTCAAGATAAATAAAATGTCATCAAATACTAGGATTCACAAGGAAAGGCTAATTGGCTTTAGCATTCAGCGAATTTACTAGGATTCGCAGGGAAAGGCTAATTGGCTTTAGCATTCAGCGAATTTTCTGTATTTCATCTTACAAACAAAAGGTCTTGTAAACCAATTTGGTATATGGTTTAGCCATGATTTTAAAAATTGATTATTATTATTATTGATTACAAACTTCTAACTAAAAAAACAAAAAAAAAAATGGGTTCAAGATGAGAACATGACATCAGATACCAATGCATGCAGAGGCATGCTAATTAGATTTAATCTCCACCTCGCACCCTCCTCCTGTCAGCAGAAGCTATCTAATTGGCTTTACCATTCAACCAACACCACCACTCCCCTGCTCTCTACTTTCTTGGATCCTTTTGAGAAACTTGGTTCAAAGAGTGCCAGAGTCATTGGAACCACTTTGAGCAGAACAGTAAATTGACATACAGTGATAATTGAAAATTTCATAAGTAGCTCGGAAGGACCTCCCAAGCCATGGTAGGCAATCTCAAAATCAAAAATCAGAAGTTACATTTTACTACAGAGGCAGGTCAAACGAGACAATTCAAAAGATGAATTTCTTGGGTCTTCTCGAAGGGAAAAACACATATAAAGAAGCTGATAAATTCCAAGTCCTAGACATGAGCCTTAAAGGAAAAGTAGAACACACCTCAGTATTCTTTTCACCAGGAGAAGCAATTTACAAAGCTTCAGACCTTGCTTTATCAGTTGGTTGGATTCTCCTTTTCCTTCCGCATTTACTTTGGTCGGAACTTGAGGACTCTTCACCGGAGGCATTGCATTTTTTTTCAATTTGAGGCTATTGCGCCCTGGCTGAACTGAAGAAGTTACGCTGAGAATGCTCAGATACCAACTTTACATCTTGCAGATGGATTCCTTTGTTGACACCGTCTAGTCCATGGACTGATAATGGCAAGAGATCATCAAAGCTACAAGAGGAGTTTGGTGACCTTAATGACCCCTCTGCTGCTGGTGGCAGAGATGGATGGCGGTTCATGTCCAGAGCACAGCTTGCAATGCCAGAATGCCAACTAGCAGACGATGTTTGGTAATTCAGAACTGAATTAGCAGACACCTTGTTAAAGCTCGTCAGTCCATCAAACACATAATTTCCATTACCTTCTAATGCCATTTTAACTGAATTCGCGTCTTCTCAAATTCGTAGCAATAACACCACTGTCATCACCAGCAAGCCTATGTACCCTTTCGGATTGAGCTCAGGGATTGAACTCAGCACCTCCTAATAGTCAATTGTTAACGCTGGTGCAGAGTCAACACTCAACATCAATTGGAAACTAAGTGCTGAGCATTTCCTGCAATTATTGCAGTCCACGAAACAGCATCTTGCTCAGGCATATTTTTGAACACTTTGCGTGCATCTTCAATGTTCCCACATTTTGCATAGCATACATGGTAATAAGGGAATTTCCAACTGATGTGTAGGAATCGAATCCAACTTTCAAAGTGTGGGCATGGACTTGCTTGCCATTCTCAAAAGCAGCTATGCTTGCGATAACACTCACAAAACTAATTTTGATGACCCTTACGGTTGTACCATGGGGTGTGTTGATAAGCCCGAAGGCAATAGCCAGCTTCTCACTATGGTGGCAAAGAATTTGTTCTTTACGCTCCTCCTTAATATCATGCAGTACAAATTTCATATTTGGCACATACCCTTCCTCTCTGATCTCCCGAGACAATTTCTCCAGCTTTGCATAGATCTCCTGTGTTTGAGGATGGCGTCCATCTTCTACCCCAAATACATGTACCTTGTTCTTAATTTCAATCCAGCTACATCCTGGATCCTTTTTTACTCCTCTGTCTTTCATCAATTTTCTCACTTTGGCAACATCATCCCACTTTCCAAATGAGGCATATGTATTTGCCAGCAGAGAATATGCTCCAGCATTTTTTGGCTCCAACATCAAAAGGCTTTCTGTAGCTCGTTTCGCTAAAGCCATATTATCATGGATTCTACAGGAGCCAAGCAATGCCACTAAACTCTTTAGTGAATCTAGAGTCTATTTGCATAGCAAAACTGAACGTGCAACCACCTAATGCACTTCAGAAACAAAATGGCTAAAAACATGTTAAATTCAGCAAGAAAACTGATCATTTTGTATATAATTCACTATATGATCTACCTATCTACAATGCTACACATATCCTTTCATCCCCAATGAACGTAAAAGCACCAGATGCATTTCACAGACACAAAGGCCAAAAACATGTCAAACTAAAACCAGAAAACTGATCCTTCAATCTATAAATGATCCTTTCTATCTATTTACAATGCTACACACTCCCTTTCATTGTTATCAGCATCTATTTACATGGCTGGAACATAATAGATCTCTGATATTTTCCAGATTAGGTCTGCATGCATGCACTTTGAGAACATTATTTACTGTACAAATTGTAGATACCCATCATATCACATTTTGACATTTACAGCCAGTCAAGCATACCATGGGGTTTTCCTGCATATATTCTCCTCTTAGTCCACATCAATAGTGCAGATTGATAGACATTAAAAAGTTACAGATGCCCGAAGTATCACTCACCAAATAGTTGATCATCTCTATGATAACAGAGGAGCAGTAAGCATAAATGGACAGCACAAGCCCAGCACTGAACATCTCTACCTTGAAGATCTAGCCTCTAAAAGGGAAATAAAAACCCTCTGTTTATTCTTTTTTCCCTGTCCACCACAATCAATTTCTTGCCTGACAGCTTAGAATCCGAACTAGAGATGTAGCAAAGCAGCTTTACAACGTTGGTATGCCTAATCTTTCCTAGAATCTCTATCTCTGCTTGAAATCTCTTTTCTTGGACAGATCGTGGATTCTCGTTATTCCAGATCCTTTTCACAGCAACAATATTACCATTTTCCAGTGCCACCTTGTACACTTTGCCAACATCTCCACTTCCAATAACATATACTCTGTCAATCCATTCAGAATGTCTGACACTTCAAATTCAACCATGTGAAAGGATGTGAGTTTCCAGGACTCTGTACTTGTTTTAACCTGCACGAAAATCTTGTGTCTCTTATAGAGGAAACCTATATCAATCAAGCAGACTACTATGGCCACAACAATAACCGAAATCAACACCCTATGTTTATGATTTTCAGATGCATGAAAGCATGAAGGAAGCCTTAATGGCCCAGCTCCACACAGGCCTGGATTGTCAAGAAAACTTTCATCATATGCCAGATTATTGTAACCAACAGGGACAGAGCCAGACAAGTGGTTGCCTGACACATTAAGAAAGCTCAACTTGAGATTATCTAATTCACATATGCATATTTTGTAAGAACAAGAAACAGAAAACGAAGTAGAAAACTGATTATACTGTCACTGTGTATCTGTTAGAGCACCAAACAGAAGACAAAAAAACTGATTATACTGTCACTGTGTATCTGTTAGAGCACCAAACAGAAGACAAAAAAACTGATTATACAGTCCCTTTGTATTTCAAAAATGTGTATATCATCAATATACTTTAGGGTGTTCTCTGGTCAAAACTTTGTGTATAACCATTGGTGCGTATGGATCGGTTTACTAGAGTCTTTGTAAAGCCACTGGAAATTTGCAATGATGTTACAAGGAACATGCTCCAAGAAGAAATTGAATTCCTAGTGGATGGTACAGCTGAAGACAACAAGGAACATTCTCTAATGAAACTAAACTTCCACACTCCAAACTCCAATACCATGTTTGCTGAGGACATTGCTATCCTTACACCTGGGATTGTTGCTAAAAGGAGGAGAGGTAATTCTGTTATTTGTATCTTGCCTCAACCATTTAATGAATTTACTAGGGTTCCTGCAATGTGTGCTAATGTGGAGATTCAACTAAATAAAAATGTAACAGTAGCACATCAAGAAAGATTGTAGACGAAAAATTCCCTTCAGAAAAAAGGTAATAAAGAATATTATCAAATATCATCTGCACCTGGAATTTAGTCCCCCAATTTAATAATCCTATCGGCCTCTCTTTGTACCTTTTGGGACAATTGCTAGTATGTAGTATTATAATTTCTTGCCATACCATAGTTTATATACGAGTCGAATTTCTATGTTGTCTAGTTTTGTCCAGAAAGTTATAATATTGTATTTAACCATATTAGTTTATAGAGCTTTCAAAGTTATTTGTTGTCTCGTGTTCGTGTCAATAAACTTATAATCTTGTATTTTATAATATTTATCATTATTTATTTATTTATTTCAATTTCTTTAAACAATTTTGCATGCGAGACAAATTTTCGGAGATATATCTATTTATATTTAGTTTTTATATTTTTATTTATTCAATAGTATATATCATGTTGCAACTATTTTTGTCACCAAATATATATTAGGTAGATATCTAATATTTTATTCATGGTCTTTCTTTCTGTTTTTTCTATTGTTATTGATAATTGAAATTTGTGATCTCAATTATGTGTATATTGAAAGTCATTATCACAATGCCTTTTGTTAGTACTAAGTAAAATGGTAGATCAAGAGGAGGAGGGGGGCTGGGTGGAAGAGAGAGGGGGGCAAGGGAAAGGAGGAGAGAGAGAGGAAGATAGAGAGTGAAAGGGAGAGGTAGGAGAGAGAGAGAGAAAGGGAGGTAGGGAGGGATAGAGAGTGAGAAACAGGAGAGAGAGAGAGAGAGAGAGAGAACAGGGAGGAGAGAGTAGGGGATGGGAGTGAGAGAGAGGGAAAGCAAGAACACACACACACACACACACACACACACACACACACACAGGCATAAAGAGAGAGCGAGAGAGAGAGAGACAGGGGGAGAGAGAGAGTGAGAGAGAGGGGGCGAGGGGGAGGGTTAGGGATAGGGAGAAGGGGAGGCGGAAGGGTAGCGAGAGGGATAGAGGCGGAGGGGAAGGGAGAGAGAAAGGAAGGGAGGGATGGAGAAAGAGAGAGAGACAGAGACAGAGAGAGAGACAGAGAGAGAGAGAGAGAGAGAACGTGAGATAGAAAGGGTGAGAGAACAACAAAAATAAAGTGAGAGAGGCAGGGAAGGGAGGCAAGAGAGAGAAGGAGATAAAGAGTGAAAGGGAGAGGGGGGGAGAGAGAGAAAGGGAGGTAGGGATGGATAGAGAGTGAGCAAGGAGAGAGAGAGAGAGCGGGGAGGAGGGGACGATGGGGAGGGGCAAAGAGGGAAAGCATGAATGAGAGAGAGAGTGGTGATGGGGGGGGCAGGGAGAGCGAGGGATAATGAGTAATGAGAGAGAGAGAGAGAGGGAGGGCGAGAGAGGGGGGCGAGGGAGAGGGAGAGGGAGATGGATAAAGGGGGAGGGATAGCGAGAGGGATAGAGGGGGAGGGGAAGGGAGAGAGAGGGAGGGAGGGAGAGAGAGAGGAAGAGAGAGGGATAGAGAGAGAAAGAGGGGGGAGAGAGAGAGGGAGAGGGACACGGTGATGAAGGGGGAGAGAGAGAGAGAGATGGATATTGCGGGAGAGAGATAGCATGAGAGAGAGAGAGGGGCAAAGAAAGGGAGAGAGAAGGAGGGGGAGAGAGTGAGTGTAGGTTTTAACCTCGTATAGAAATTACATGCATATGAATTCTAAAACACAAAAAATAAACAATGCGAGAGCATAACACATATACACAGATTTTCCCCTGGATCCCAAAACCAGGACTATCAGCTTGATTTTTCATTATGTTTCTTTCAATGTTACAATACATATTTATACATGCCGAAGCATCCAAAACCATGGACCGAAAACCATCGCATCCAAAACCATTGACCGAAAACCATCACGTCCAAAAAAACATGTGCGAAAATCATGCACAACCATAGGTGGGTCCGCCTAACTTAACATAGGGTCCATAAAGTGGGGTTACGGGTACCCCTCAAACCCCCTGTCACCTTCCCCCTCTGACCCCCAGTTAACTATGTGGGCTAGTCGTGGAAAGAATATAACACAACCCAACATTCTCCCACTTGTTGTTTTCTTTCCACAGGGGGCTACAAGAGAGCTTAGTCATTTTCTAGCCCTGTAACGCCCATTGTTTTTCTGCACCAAGATAACTTCTTAGAACTCACAAATTTTGTCAATGCATCTACAGTATTCTTCAAAGTGTCCACCTTTACCAGCAACACCTTTTTGTCTTCTAGCATATCCCTCACAAAGTGATACTGAACATCAATGTGCTTTGTCTTTGAATGATATGCGGGGTTCTTTGCTAAGAAAATTGCACTTTGGTTGTCGCAATCTATCCTTATGGCTCCCTGTACTAACCCCATACTTGAACACAATCTTTGTAGCCAAATTGCTTCCTTGCTTGCATGAGTGGCTGCCATGTATTCTGCCTCTGTAGTTGACAGTGCCACTATAGATTATTTTTTACTCATCCAACTGACTACACCTCCAAATAGGTTAAACACATACCCACTTGTAGATATTCTCTAATCCAGATCTCTAGCCCAGTCTGCATCAACAAAGCCACGAATATCCAACATTCTGTCCAATCCTGATCTTCCTTGGTAGCACAAACCATAATCACTAGTGCCA
>APFE030297058.1:0-28207 GCA_000404065.3 Pinus taeda
CATGGATAATGCAGGACTACTCAACCTGCTATGGGTGCTACATTACAACCGCGCGACCATCACAATGGTGGTAATCAAGCAGCTATTATGTTTAGTACACGATGGGTGTTTGTGGCAAGACGAGCCAATACCCATCATTGATACGTTGATCCAAAAGATCACATGACTACCATACACAGGGGAAAATCCAACAATGGTGTTTGGCGGGAAGGCTGGTGAGCATGCCCTCGTGAAGGCCATGACAAATAGGTTTAAGTTGGTAAAGAAGTCACATGGTTACACCATTTCAAGCATCTGTGACCCTGCGGTCAAAGTGGAAACACAACTCTTAGTAGGGAAGGTCATGCAGAAGTGTCACGCAGATGAAGTGCTAACACCAATTGTAGTTTTAGTAGCCCAATGCACTAAGGGAGTTCAATTTAATTGGGTGCGCCACCTCTATGGTGAGTTCCTCGTGAACTACAATGAGGCGCAAGATCTCAACAAGACATTCCACTATGCATAGCTCTTACTGTCCATAGTGCTGGTAGCATGGGAGCTACCCGAAGATAGCCAGTTTCCTCCAGTCACACCACACCTACTATAGGGAGTGAAGTAAGCTTTGCTATGGGTGACTAAGGATCCTCATAGGATCAAAGATAGCAAGATAATTTGGACCTTAAGGGGGATGAACATACATATGGCCATCAACCGTAAACTGCATTATCTCCTACCAATTTTGATAGGTTGCAGGATTACGTGGAATTCAAGGCTGACTTCCACCACGTCTCAATACGGGCATGAAAGGACCCGGAGAAAAAATGACATGACTTGCCCTATTTGGAAATAGATAATGCAATCGACGTGGTCCTTGACCAATGGCCGGTAGAGTGGCGTACTGCATCGAAATTGGCTGTGGGATCGAGCAAGTCTACCACCCAACACAAGAAGGAAGTAGCCAAGCTGAAGATGGAACAACTGGCTGCGAAAAGCAAATAGGAGGTCTACGATAAGGCTAAGGAAGACCATTCTATTGCACAGCAGTCGGGTGGGTAGGCATGAGAAGAGGAGCATGGAACTGACAAAGGTCAAAAGTTTCCTTCACCATAGATAGAGGAAGAAGAGGATGAACAGATGGCACAAGGAGAAGCGGACCCAAAGATGACTCCATTCTATATCAAGCGTGCCAGAGGACTAGAAAAGGTAGGGTCATGGAAGAAGTCCAAGGCTAGCAAGACGTCTCTGGATCTTATCACCCTGATATAGGGGATTCGGTGTGGGATGCCACTGCAAAACTGTTGCAATAGTTTAAGCAGCAGTAGCAGCAGACGTTGGGGGCCATTCAAACAAGTTTGTGGGTGCTGCAGATCCATGCATCACAGACTCAGACCAGTGTGGTAGCCACTAGTTTTGCTTTGGCACCACAGAAGCCATAAGGATGTTGCACGCACGGGACCCCTGAGCCATAGTGTTGCCAGATGTAGCATTGACGACGACGACCAAAGTTGACAAGCCCACTGTCAGCGCCCTCAAGGGAGTGGGAATTAACTTGGTTGCGCTTCCTAGCGAGGCAGTTCATCTTCTGCAAGATGGAGTAATTGCAAAACTTCGAGCCTGCGAATAGCGTGCTTTATAGGTGATCAGGAGAAAAATGTAAAAAAAAATCAGTTGGCTATGCAAAGAGACTTTGTTTTTCAGCTTGTGATAGACCTGACAAATAAGAATTGGCGAATAATCAAGGTTGTGGATGAGGTGTGCCAAACTGTCCTAGAGTTGGCCACTCTGGAGGCTGAGCCAATAGATGTGTGGGTTTGAAAACTCGTCGTGGGAGTGCATGACGCACGCACAGAGTTAGTGAAGGTTCAGCTAGAGCTTAACCTAAAAGTTGTAGATTTACATTCGAAGGCATAACCTTCGACACCATTGGAAGTTAGAGAGCAGCGCAAGACTGCCATGACAGATGCGATTGCAACACTAACGAGTGCAGTTACTGACTGCACAACCCTTTTTGAGTAGTCACTCGAGCTACTCACTAGCCTGCAAGAAGGCCCTAATGTGAAGAGGTTGGAGATAGAAGCGCAGGAACTATCATAGTACTACGACGAGGTTAAAGCGACATTGTGCACTGTCGCCATCATGTAGAGACTAGTGAAGCTGCAGGAGACCAAGGCATTGAAAGAATAGGTAGACACATCTCAGCATGAGGAAGTTGTGTTGAAGGCTCACTTGAAGCTTTGGTTGGACGAGGCCTACGCGATCATGACCGCCATCGAAGATAAGTTGGCTAGTCTAGAGGAGACTCAGCAGAAGCTATAGACTGTTAGCGTAGGGGCAGCGACAGAGTAGTTGTTCGAAGAGATGAAGTAGGCGGCAACACAGTACATTTTCGTTGTAGTAGTTGTCCAAGTCAAGCTGGGAGATCTTCACAACAACATCTCTACGCCAACCGAGTGACTCGAGGGTGAGTCACCATGTTTGTGTTGGGGGCCTGTTGGGAATAGGTCCCCTGGGGATCATTTTTGTGGCTACAAACCCAATTTTTGGGGTGGGCGGGGCAAAATTTGTATAAAGAATGTAAATTCTTTGCATTTTTTGGTCGCGGAGCGCGAAGGTATCTAATGTTAAAAATGGTTTTCTACCCTTAGTCTAGACAGGTTGTGTCAGTTTTGGAGATCTACCCTTGGTTCACGGACCATGGGATTATATAAAAGGGAGAGTCTTAGAGAGTCTAAGGCAGTTGAGTAGTCATGGTTCATTGATGTCATAGGTTTGTGAGAGCTAAGAGCGAGAGTCTTAATGAAGGAAGAGGCTCTGTCACTGAGTGCAAAGAGGCTTATGGTAGAAGTCTGCAACTGAGTGCACGGACCCCTATAGCTATGTGCGCAGGGCAGTTAGAGTCTGTATTGAAAATCTGGATCATCAATAAAGAGAAGTATTCTGAACTTACTATTTACTTTACATATGTTTAGCGTTATTTGATTGTTGTTATAAATGTTTTGATTATGCTATGTTGAATGTTAAGTTTCAGATATAATGTTAAGTTGATGCACGAAAATATATGTTTCCATCTGTTGCATGAACGCAAGTAATAATATATGTTTCCACAAGGATATTCTTAGTTGTAGGGTAAAGTTGGCTAATACCTAATAAAATTTGGGAGCTAAGTCGACAACCTAGTTACAAAGGCGCGTAAGTGCCTGAATCATCTTCTAGGGTTGCACAAAGGGTAATCGGGTACCTTTGCGGAGGTTCTGGAAGACAAAAGAAGAAGTGCATCGATAAGCCCTAAAGGCTTATCAGTCTGCATGAAGATAGAAGTAAGGGTATAAAATCAACATCACGACTATCTCAGGGTGAAGAAACTTGGTTCCTGCATCCCCCAATACTGCTTCGGTGAGACTTCAGCCCCTGCTCTACGGATTGATGCCGAAAGGGCCAGTAGTGTAGGGATTTGTTTGGCTGCTTAACATTGAACCTAGGTGTGGGCCCATCAATCCAATAGAGAGGTCTTATCTCTTTGGTTTCTTCCATATTTATAGGGGAAAGGATCCCAAATAGACTCTCTCAGCTCTATCCAGCCCAACCATTTACCATACTTCTGTTCACGAAGCTTCTAGACCTGGAAGCTTTGACTCGATTTTTAAAAACTTGCCAAAAGATGGTAGGTGTGAGTGGCAAAGGGCTCACTTGCGCTATTCAGCACTAGGCCTAGTTTCAAACTCTGCAAAGTGGTACGGGGAAGGAATTAATCACTAGCGTCGGTCTTGAAAACTGGGATAGAAGGAAGATTATTGGAAAATGATGCAAGAGGGGAATGTTTTGCACATGAATAGGGATGTAAAGACATGCTCTTAATGATAGGAAAGCATATAGAGTTCACTGTAGATATCCTCTAGGATCGAAGAATGGGGAGTACAGGGACAGTGACAAAATGTTGTGCAACACTAGGTTAAGGCTAAGAATAGGTTAGGTTAAGTTAAGGGTAGGTTAAGGTTTAAGTTAGCTTAGGTTATTGTGAAAGTTATAGTTGATGTTAAGGTTAGGTTGAGATAGTTTAAGGTTAATGTTAAGTTAGGTTAAGGTTGATGTTAGAATAGGTTTAAGGTTAAGGTTAGGATAAAGTTAGGTTAGGATAAGGTTAAGGTTAGGGTTAGGTTAGGATAAGGTTAGGTTAGGTTAACTTGAGGTTAAGTTTAAGGTTGGGATATGTTAAGGTTAAGGTTAGGTTAAGGTTAAGTTAGAGTTAGGTTAGGGCTAAGGTTATCTTAGGTTAGGATAAGGTTTGGTTAGGTTAAGGTTAGATTAGGTTAATTTAGGTTAGGTTAGGTTTGGTTAAAGTTAGATTAATGTTAGTTGAGGCTAAAGTTAACGTTAATTTAGGGTTAACTATAAGGTTAAGGTTAGGTTAAGGTTAGAATAGTTTAAGGTTAAATTATAGTTAGATTATCTTAGGGTTAGTTTAGTTTAAGGATAGGTTAATTTTGGTTAAGGTTAGGTTAGGTTAGGTTAAGCTTAAATTATGGTTACGTTATCTTAAGTTTAGGTTAGTTTAAGGTTAGGTTAGGGATAGATTTGTTTAAGTTAAAGTTAAGGTTAGGTATAAGGTTAAGGTTAAGTGTAAGTTTAATGTTAAGGCTAAGGTTGGGGTTTGGTTAGTGTTAGGTTAAGGTTAAGGTTAAGGTTAAGGTTAAGGTTAGGTTACAGTTAGGTTAAGCTTAAGGTTAAGTTTAGGTTAATTTTAAAGTTAAGTTAATTTAAGGTTTAGGTTAGCTTAGTTTAATGTTAAGGTTTGTTTAGGTTAAGTCATGGTTAGCTTAAGATATAGGTTAGGTTAGGTTAGGTTAACATTAGGTTAAGGTTAATGTTAAGGTTAAGGTTAAGGTTAGGTTAAGGTTATGTTAGGTTAGGTTAAGGTTTGGTTAAGTTAAGGTTAAGGTTAATGTTAAGCTAGGTTAAGGTAAAGGTTAGGTTAGGGCTAATGTTAAGGTTAAAGTTAAGTTTAGTTAAGATTAGGTTAGGGATAGGTTATATTAATGTTAAGGTTGAAATTAAGGTTAAGGTGAAGGTTAAGGTTAGGTTAAGATATGGTTTGGTTAGGTTAGGTTAGGTTAAGTTACGTAAAGGTTAAGTTAGGTTAAGGTTGAGGTTAATTTGGCTAGGATATGTTAAAGTTGGGTTAAGTGTGGAGGTTAGTTTAAGGTTAAAGTTAGGTTAAGATTAGGTTAAGGTTAGGTTAGGGTTAAGGTGAGGATAGGTTAGGTTAGGTTTGGTTAAATTTAGTTTAGGGTTAGGTTAGGTTAAATTTAATGTTAGATTAGGGTTAACATTAAGTGTAAGCTTCGGTTAGGGTTAAAAGTAAGGTTAAGGTTAGGTTAGGTTAGGATCAGGTTAGGTGAAGGTTAGGTTATATTAAGGTTAGGTTAAGTTTAGGTTAAGTTAGGTTAATGCTAGGCTAAAGTTAGCTTAAGACAAGTTTAGTTTAGCTTAAAGGTAGGTTAGGTTAGGTTTGGTTAAGGATTGGTTAGGTTACAATAAGGTTATGGTAAGGTTAAAGTTAGGTTAAGGTTAGGTTAGGCTTAGGTTTAGTTAGTATTATGTTAAGGTTAACTTAGCGTAAGTTACATTAAGTTTTAAGGTTAGGTTAGGTTAGGTTAGGTTAGCATAGGTTAGGGTTAAGGTTAGGTGAGGTTAGGTTTGACATAGGTTGGTTTAAGGTTGGTTTATCTTAGGTTATGTTAAGGTTAGGTTAGTTTAAGATAGGTTAAGTTTAGGTTTTAGGTTAGGCTAGGTTAAATTAGGATAGGTTAAGGTTAAGGTTAGGTTAAGTTATAGTTAAGGTTAAGTCAGGTTAAGGATAGGTTAGGGTAGGTTATGTTTAGGTTAAGTTAACTTTAAGGTTAGGTTAGGTTAACGTTAAAGTTAGGGTAATGTTAGGTTAATATTAGTGTTACGTTAATATTAGGTCAGGTTAGGGTTAGGTTAAGGTTAAGGCTAGGTTAGTTTAGGTTAACGTTAACCTTAACCTTAACCTAAACTAACCTAGCCTTAACTTTAACCTAACCTTAACCTAACTTTAATGTAACCTAACCTTAATATTAACCTAACCAAAATAATTGAACCTAAACCTAAACCTAATTCAAGCTAACCTTAACCTAACCTAACCTAGCATAACCTTAGCATTAACTTAACAAAACTAACGAAACCTAACCCTAACCCTAACCTAACCTTTACTATAACCTTAACCTTATCCTTAACTTGACGTAACCTTAGTATTAACCTAAAACAACCTAATCCTAACCTAGCATAACCTAACCTTAACCTTAACCTAACCAAACCTAACATTAACTTTAAGGTTAGGTTGGAGTTAAGGTTAGGTTAGGTTATGGATAAGGCTAGGTTAGGTTAAGGTTATGGTAAGGTTAGGGTAAGTTTAAGTAAATCTTAACATTAAGTTAAGGTTAAGGGTAGGTTAATGTTAAGGCTAGCTTATGTTAATGTTTAGGTTGTTGGGTTGTGTTATATTCTTTACACAACTAGCCCCAGTAGTTAAACCGGGGGGATAGAGGGGAGCGAAGCACACCCTTCATTTCGTCGAGTGCAACAGGGGGGTTTGAGGGGGGCAGTAGCACCCCTCCATGGGGTCCAGGGAAACGCCTCAAGAAATTACTTTTTTGGACCCTATATTAGGTGGGCGAACGTACATATTTCTTTCTGCATATATTTTTCACATGGGTTTTGGGGTGATGGTTTTCGGTCCATGGTATTTTGTAGATCTAGTCAAGGGAGCTATGGTTATGTCCTAATCCAGGGTTAATGGATTGGAGTTTATGGATGCTTTGACATGTATATATATGTATTGTAATATTGAAAGGAACATAATGAAAAATCAATCTGCTAGTCCCAGTTTTGGGATCGAGGGGAAAATCTCTGTGTGTATTTTTTTTATGTGTCATGCTCTCACCATTGTTTATTTTCTGTTTTTAGAATTCGTATGTAGGTAATTTATGTACGGGGTTAAAACCTATATTTGGTAGATCCTATTCAGAGAGATATTTGCGGTATCGATTCTTGTGGTGAGAGAAGATGGTGAGCAATGGAAAGATAGAGATCGAGAAATTTAATGGTCAAATTTTGAGTTGTGGAAACTCAAGATGGAGGATCTGTTGGTGGACAAAGATTAGTGAATTGTAGTAGATCTAGGTATTAAACCAACGACAATGTCCAATGGAGACTGGAAGAAGTTGGATCAGAAGGCAAAAAGCACAATACGATTGTGTGTCTCAGATTCAATATTGATGAATGTATCAGGGGAAGCTACATCGAAGGCTTTAAGGGACAAGTTAGGGAGTTTGTACCAATCAAAGTCTCTGGTGAATAAATAGTTCCTACAAAAAAAGTTGTATAACCTTAGGATGAAACATGGAGACTTAGTGAAAGAGCATCTGAATGCATATAATATTGTGGTAAGACAGTTATTATCTGTTGATATTAAAATTTCATATGAAAATAAGTGATTCATTTTGTTGTGTTCTCTACCAGATTCATGTGATAGTCTGGTTTTTGCAATAGGTAGCAATTCAATTTCCTTGCAGTTTGATGAAATAGTCTCATCCTTGCTGATGGAGGAGATGAGACAAAAAAATATGGAGATCCATAACAGTGATGCCTTGTTTGAATGAGGATAGTCTCAAAATAGAAACAAAAATAATTCCTTGAGTAGGAGATCTAAATCTAGAGGGAGATCTAAATCTCCATAAAAACCTATAAAGGTGTAATGGAAATGCAGAAAGGAAGGGCACTACAAAAGGGACTGTAAATCTAAATGTCTTGAAAAAGGAAAGGGATGTAATGATGGTCCTTTTGTAGAGGTGAAAACCACCTCAGATGAAGGTGGGGATGTGTACATGGCTTTTTCTTCAAGTACACATGTAGATCATGAGGCATGGTTAATTGTCTCATCTGTATCCTTTTACTTCACTCCCCACAGAGAGTGGTTCTGCAAGTGTGATAAATATGATGGTGGTGATGTCTTCTTAGGGGATGACAGGAAGGCTAGAATCACTAGTCGTGGAAAATTCAAGTTGAAGTTGCAAGGTGTGTTGGCTTAGGCAGTCCGGACCGAGGTTCAGAGTTAGTTGCACCAACCACCAAAACCCTACACTACTGACCCTTTCGGCAACAACTCACATAGCACAGGATGCAGCCTCACTCGAAGCAGTATGCGGGGTTGTAAGAACCAAGTTTCTTCATCCAGAGACTGGTGTGATGTCTTCCAACATGTCAAATTTTCCTTCACACAGATCAATACACTCTTAGGGCAAGTTGCTGCAACTCTATTACAACATCCTTCAGACCTTCATGAAGGTATACGATCAGTCCTTACGGACATTTAGTAGTCAATTGGCCTACTTACGTGCATCAGAGAGCAGTCCTAAACTAGGGTTCATGCAAATTTTTTAGGTTATTAATAAACATCAAAGAATTCATCAGAGTCTTCGTGAAAGTACTTAAACATGCATTGCGTATGTTATCTCAAAATCAGATCCTGATAGGCTGCTGGTCAGGTTGACTCAAAGTAACTATTTCAAACCTACTTTAGGCTAAGGCTTAGCCTCCTCAACCTGAGAGGGCTCTCTCAAAAGGGTTAATGATTTTAATTATATATAAGATGGCTAACTCTTGTAAAACAACTGCGAAAATATGAATGGTGGAAACACATTTAACAACTATCCATTGGGCTTATGGAGTCAACAACACCTCAATATAACAATGAACTCAACCTTACATAGAAGTCAGGGCATTCAACATTTAAATATTCAAAACATAAAACTCATGTAGGACCACACAATTTATGAATGTATACAGGAAGTCAGAGCACATCCAGTGAATTCTGAGTGATTACACATCCATGCTACTGAAATAATTAAGGAAAGGACAACATCAAATATTCTAAACATAAAAAATCCCTCATGAATCCTGAGAAGTAAAGCCAAACATGTATTACTGAAACAGAGTCTTACATAAGCCAAATACCAGCCTTTTCATAAAATTTCCAACCCACTGCTAATTCGACCTCTTTCTCTATATAAAGCATTTACAATTAGTATTCCATCATCCATGATCAAGAGAATTCGAATTTTTCATCAGTGACACCTATTCTAACCATAAAACAAACCATTAATTAGAACTAGCTGTTAACTAGGAGTGCTAGTGACCTAATACAACTAGGAGTGTAACTCCTTATCATGATTACAACAACCTTATCTAAGAATTTAAAGCATTCTTTGACAACTTTCAACCTCAAGAAGTCTAATTTGATGAAGCCTCCCACGTGGTCATCTGACTGCTGAAGACAAACCCTAGAAATTAGGGAACATGTTTCCCTGTTTTTAGGTTTAGGATCCCTGAAAATGGCACGTGGGACAGAGCCTTTATCTCCTCAACCATTACACATTTTTTGAAACTGAAGGAGGTTTTTTTAGTCCGGTATGTCTAGAACAAAAACCTCTCTTGTTTTTTTAAAATACTTCTCCAGCTGTCCAGACTCGATCCTTGATGTTCCTAGAAACTAGGAGTCTGTCCCTTGCTCTGTTCTGGCTGAAAAATGGGTCTTGGGACAGAGCTCATAGCTTCTCACAAAAAACGTATTTAGAAAAACTGAAGGAGGCTTTTGTGAACCAATCCATGCTGAACAAAATCTCTCTTGGTTTTTTTAAAAACATTCCCTACCTCCCAGAATATGTCTTTGAAAAACAGGTGTAAAACAGAGAAATATGCATGTGAAAAACTACACCTACAACAATTTCGTAGCGCAACTTTGGTCCATCATTTCTCCAGATAATAATGGATTTGAAGAAAGTGGAAGAGGCTTTTGTACTTCAGTATCTTAATAATGAAAACCTCTTTCACTTTGTAGATATGAGTTTTTAACTACTCAGAAACGCTTCTGGAAGTTAACTAGTAAAATCAGTTTTTTCTACTAAAACAGGCTGCTACAGGGGTTTCGTAGCGCAAAATAGGATTTTTACACTGTCTGTGCTACGAAAACGTGGATTCGTAGCTAGTTTTAAAATTTCTCCAAAATCATGTGAGATATGACTTCTAAACACATGGTGAGGCTTCTAGGACATGGCATGAGGCTATCAAACTTTATTTGAAGATGGACATCAGACTCTAACCCTATGACTTAGACTCTAAATCATAAAAATGACTTGAACATGACTTGACCATGACTTGACCATGACTGATACAAGAATTGAGAAACCATGTAAGTTGTCCAAAATTTTTTAACGAAGTTTTACAATGATAACAGTGGCTCCACTTGGGATAGTGTGCCCTTGTGGTACACTAAGAACCTCTAGCTCCAGTGCCGCTATCCATCCTCTAGAAGAAAACTTTGAATTTCTGCCCAATTTGCTCCAAGCCTTTAGTGATTGTTGAATGAATAATTCCAACTGCACCTACTGAAACAGATGCTCAGTCAACCTACTCTGAGCTTATTTGCATTGTTCTACCTACCTACCCTATCAATTTCAAACTTCTTTCAGCTCAATCAATGTGAAATTTCCAATGTAGCCAATCATCCGTCTTATCTGATATTTGAGTTTTTTGACTGCATTGGAGTTCAGATCCACTATGATATTGTGATGACCACTGCCACTAAAATTTCCTCTGATCCTCATAGAAAAAATGAAACACTGGAGAGTAAAACTCTTCCATGTATTTAGCTATAGGATCCCAGAATACATGATCACCTTGATGATTCTTGTAACTTTCTGGCTGTGCAAACTGATCTTCAACAACAGTGTACTCTTCCTCAATTGTAAAAGAGAAAGGAAGCAACACTCTCTCCTTGTGTTCTGACATAAAAACTTTTGAAAAGAATGATCATCATAACACTCTTCATTTTCAGGCCACTGATTCTCAACCACACAAGACCCCTTTGATGTGCTATCCAACTGCCTTTCTGCATGATGCCCACAAACAATGTATTTTTCTTCATTATAAAGATCACTCTTTGATGCAAGCTGCTGCAAGGAATTACAAACATGAACCATCTTTTCTTCTGCTTGAGGGTTATAACAGCTATCTTCCAATACTTCTTCTTGGTGTTTGCAATCAATTTCATACTCATTGTGATCAAAATCTTGGCAAGTTTGCTGCATCTTCTCATTTATATCAAAGGATGAAACATGGTTTTCATAAGTAAACCCCTGCTGATCTTCATGCTGCATTTCATGAGATGTTATACTTTCTTCTTGGTTTTGAAATGCATTGTTATGAAGAGCCTCTAAAATTTCTTCATCCATAAACTCATCATCATCATAACAATCCTCCAAGTACTGAATAAGACTTAAAGAATGTCTACAACAATCTTGGACCAGTAACAAGGAGGGATGGGATTCTTTATACATCTCATAGAATTCATCATGAAAACTAGCAAGCGAATATATTGAACCATTTTCCAAACTTTTGTACCAAGACCATGCTTTTCCTTCTAAAGTGGTCATAAACATTTTCATGAGACAATATTCAGGGAACTGAACCTTAAGACTGCGTACATGCATATAGAACCTAACCAAATGAAGAGCAGCATTGTCTTTCTTTTCATCTTTGAATATTGGAAGATCCTCTAACCAATCAACCTTTGGCATAGGGTTTGGAAAACCAGGGATATGAGACCGATTCATAGGAGCATACCTGGCATTCATTCTTGCAGTAGAACTCATATTGAAGCTTCATCAAGCTACTGATCTTCTAGCAGTGGAGTCACCTTCCAATTTGTTATTTGATTAGTGGAGTCACCAAGGTAGATTTGCAGCCTCGAAAAGATGTCTGAGCTCCTGCTACCTTCAAAAGTTCAGCCTCAAAATTTCGGGAATGAATAGACTTCAGACTCCCGGCAAACGCACCAAAATGTTATCTCAAAATCATATCCTGATAGACTGCTGGTCAGGTTGACTCAAAGTAACTATTTCAAACCTACTTTAGGCTAAGGCTTAGCCTCCTCAACCTGAGAGGGCTCTCTCAAAAGGGTTAATGATTTTAATTATAGATAAGATGGCTAACTCTTGTAAAACAACTGCGAAAATATGAATGGTGGAAACACATTTAACGACTATCCATTGGGCTTATGGAGTCAACAAAACCTCAATATAACAATGAACTCAACCTTACATAGAAGTTAGGGAATTCAACATTTAAATATTCAAAACATAAAACTCATGTAGGACCACACAGTTTATGAATGTATACAGGAAGTAAGAGCACATCCAGTGAATTCTGAGTGATTACACATCCATACTACTGAAAGAATTAAGGAAAGGAAAACATCACATATTCTAAACATAAAAAATCCCTCATGAATCCTGAGAAGTAAAGCCAAACATGTATTACTGAAACAGAGTCTTACATAAGCCAAATACCAGCCTTTTCATAAAATTTCCAACCCACTGCTAATTCGACCTCTTGCTCTATATAAATCATTTAAAATTAGGATTCCATCATCCATGATCAAGGGAATTCGAATTTTTCATCAGTGACACCTATTCTAACCATAAAACAAACCATTAATTAGAACTAGCTGTTAACTAGGAGTGCTAGTGACCTAATACAACTAGGAGTGTAATTCCTTATCATGATTACAACAACCTTATCTAAGAATTTAAAGCATTCTTTGACAACTTTCAACCTCAAGAAGTCTAATTTGATGAAGCCTCCCACGTGGTCATCTGACTGCTGAAGACAAACCCTAGAAATTAGGGAACATGTTTCCCTGTTTTTAGGTTTAGGATCCCTGAAAATGGCACGTGGGACAGAGCCTTTATCTCCTCAACCATTACACATTTTTTGAAACTGAAGGAGTTTTTTATATTCCAGTATGTATAGAACAAAAACCTCTCTTGGGTTTTTAAAATACTTCTCCAGCTGTCCAGACTCGATCCTTGATGTTCCTAGAAACTAGGAGACTGTCCCTTGCTCTGTTCTGGCTGAAAAATGGGTCTTGGGACAGAGCTCATAACTTCTCAAAAAAAACGTATTTAGAAAAACTGAAGGAGTATTTTGGGAAAAAATCTATTCTTAACAAAAACCTCTCTTGGTTTTTTGAAAAAGCTTCCCTACCTCCCAGAATGTGTCTTTGAAAAACCGGTGTAAAACAGAGAAATATGCATGTGAAAAACTGCACCTACAACAATTTCGTAACGCAACTTTGGTCCATCATTTCTCCCAGATCATAATGGATTTGAAGAAAGTGGAAGAGGCTTTTTTACTTCAGTATCTTAATAATGAAAACCTCTTTCACTTTTTAGATATGAGTTTTTAACTACTCAGAAACGCTTCTGGAAGTTAACTAGTAAAATCAGTTTTTTCTACTAAAACAGGCTGCTACAGGGGTTTCGTAGCGCAAAATAGGATTTTTACACTGTCTGTGCTACGAAAACGTGGATTCGTAGCTAGTTTTAAAATTTCTCCAAAATCATGTGAGATATGACTTCTAAACACATGGTGAGGCTTCTAGGACATGGCATGAGGCTATCAAACTTTATTTGAAGATGGACATCAGACTCTAACCCTATGACTTAGACTCTAAATCATAAAAATGACTTGAACATGACTTGACCATGACTTGACCATGACTGATACAAGAATTGAGAAACCATGTAAGTTGTCCAAAATTTTTTAAGAAAGTTTTACAGTGATAACATCGTACATCATTAACACTTATTCAAGATAATTGTGTAACATTCAATCAATATTCCATAAAACACGTCATTCATCGACAACATATAACATTAACAAAAATAAACATAAATACACAAGAATTCCTCGAAAATTGTCTTTATTGATCTTCAATTCAAGGTTACAAACTCAAAATTACGTTGCGCACACAACTGCATGGGTTTGCGCACTTAGCTACGGACTCTACCTAGGCCTCTGTGCACCCAGCTGCAGAGCCTTTCTTCTATCTTACCCACTTCTCTTCGCTATCACTTACTCCATTATTCTTAATTGCTTTAGACTCTTCTAAGACACACCTGTTTATAACCTTTTTCATACAATTCTATGGTCTGTGGACCATGGGTAAATCTCAAAACTGACTCAAACTTTACATAAAAAAAGGGGCTAAACCCCTTTGAATCTTATTCATCGACACGCTCTACATCCACAAATTGTGGAGACTTTACATTATTTACAATAACCGTATCAAAATTTGGGTTATCTTAACCCCAAAAATGACCTAGGGGACCCCATCCCAATAGGCCCCCAACATAAATAACATGACTCACCCTCGAGTCACTCTACTATAAAGATCTCCCAGCTCCACCTAGACCACTGAAACCTTGGCAGCGCTCTGCTTAGCGGCCTCCTCTCATTTCTGCGTGGCAGAACTTTGCACACCCGTGCTTGGTCTAGCAGCTAAGTTTGACAGGGCGTGCCACTTTGCAGTCCATTTTGATACAATCTCCTTGATGTTCATTTCTGACACTAAATAGGGAAACTAATGCCATTTCTGCTTTGTATCCTTCTGCACCTGGATATATACTTTGTGGAATTCATCCTTTAATGTCGTGTAGGTTGACAACTGTGTGAACAAGGTTGGGGACAACCTCAGATGTTGATTAATGGCCATGCATAGATCCATTTCCATAAGAACCCAAAATATCTTTATTTCTTCAATCTACACAACATCCTTTGTAGACCATAAGGAAGAAAATTGCGCTACCTCCAACAATCCTTCCCCAAGCGGAGGAAATTGGCTATCCTCCTGCAATTTCCATGCAATGAGCACAATTGAAAGCAATAGCCAAGCATAGTGGAACGACTTGGTTTCATCCTGGGCTTCATGGAACTTTACTAGGAACTCTTGATAGAGGTATCTTGCCCAGTTAAATTGTATGCCTTTCACACAATATGTAGTCAGGGAAACTACTGGCGCCGAAACTTAATCCACGTGACATTTTCTCATCACCTTCTCTGCTAAAATCTGGGCAGCCAACTGAACTGCTAGGTTTGTTATAGAAATAATAGAATACCCTTGGGATTTCTTGAAGAGTTCATAATCCCTCTTCATCCTTTCTGTAAGGTCTTTATCCCTAGTCTTTCCGCAAAACTCCTTCACTGGGTTCGCGCCTTTATAAGGTAGGTACATGATTTTGTGAATGAGCATGTATGTAATTGGGATATGCCATCCTAGCCACAAATAGGCATCATGCACCAAGGTGAGCAGTTGGCGCACACATATCATATTAATGGGGGTGTGGTGGTAATGTGGCACCCATAGAAAATTGAGTAACCCTGACTGCTCGACACCGCGGACCCATTCCTCTATTTCTAATGTTGTAACACATTTTTCTGCATAATAGACCCTCCATGTATACTTGTCCATCACCAAGTGTGGAAACCTAGCATGATTTGCGAGGTCCCAATCCTCCATTTTCAATAGCAGGACCCTTGTGAGCTGAGGGCATCCAAAAGGGAACTCCTCAGGTAGTAGGGGCGTGGATATGGTAAATTTCTCAACATCTAGGTCCTTCGTGACCTTTTATTTTCCCTTCCATGGATGGATATACTTAGGGAGCCGTGTTATGGGTTCCCCTCCTTTAGCATCAATATCTTATGTTCCATGGGCTTCTTTGGCTCCCCTCCTTCAGCATCAATATCTACTGTTCCTTGGGCTTCTTTCATCTTTAGGTCCACTACTTTCTCCACCTTCTTATCTTTCTTTTGCTTCCATGTTTTGGTATGCTTCCTTGGGGATGTACACACTGGTACTGGCTTTTTCTACTTATATTTTAAGGATTGTTTAGGTTTGGAAGGTTGGATATCTCTGGTAGGGGTAGGCTTCCACTTAGGTGACCAAGGCGTCATAGGCACAAGAGTCGGAGCTTCCATACTTACAACTTTTAGGGCAGCAGTCTCAGAGGAAATATCGCCAGTACTAAAGGTTCCATAAGGACTTGGTGCAGACATTTGCTCAAGAATAAGCTCAGGAAATTCAGCAAACACGGGGCTCGCGACTAAATCTTCCCAAACCGATCAGTTCTTAGACAATAGATAGCGAAATTCACCAATAATTCTGAGAGTGCAAAGTGTTCTCTATTGGACCAACCCACGTAATTTATAGGGGGTTTTGAATTGAAATCTGACTGTTACCCCAAATTATGATAATAAATGTTTTTTTGGTGATCAAAGATTTTGGCCTTAATTACCGTCACCTTACTCCTCTTAACAGTCTTCTCACCATCAAATCATGAACAATAAATCCAATGGTCATTTTCCTCACTGCATGGTACCTCCCCTCATGGCATAGCCCCCTGAGAGCAACTTCCTGGGCTACACCTCCATCTCTCTTCATACAGCCTGTTTACTGTGTTATCCTCCAAACCCGACAGTGTAGTTTATAGTCCCGTGCTCCCTTGCAACTTCCTGGAGCTCTAAGATAATCCTGCTGCCATAGTCATTGTGAAGGATCCCTTATATACAACTTCAACCTGCTTCCATTCACTCTTCCCAAGAATGGTTACCCGTTCAGCTTCGCGAGCTGAACTGCACCTCCATATGTAATTTCTTTGACAATATATGGCCCTAACCAATGCATCTAGAATTTATGTTGGCTTGATGGGCCATGACCCAGGTTTGGCATTTAAGAATCCAAGTAAATCCTTACACTACTGGTCCTTTCGACATCAATCCGCGAAGCGTGAACTGAAGTCTCACCCGAAGCAATATGGGGGGATGCAGGAACAAAGTTTCCACACCCTGAGATGGTTGTGATGTCAGTTTTTTAGACCTTCACTTTTCCTTCAAGCAGATCGATAAGCCCTTTAGGGCTTATCAATGTACTTCTTTTATTCGTCCTTGGAGCCTCCGTGAAAGTCTCTGATCATCCTTTGCACACCCTAAATAGATAGATCAGGTGCTTACATGCCTCTGTAATTACCATTACTTCTATGTCTACCCATATTAGCTTAAATATTGATTAACTTTAACATGCATTATAGTTATCTTTGCGTAAACATATATTCCTACTTACGTTCATATGACAAAGTGAAATACATATATTCGCACATCAATACAGTATTAATTCATAACCCCAGTATTCACCATAACATAATCGTAACATTCATAGCAGAAGTAAAATAATCCACACACAACTAGAAAGTACACAGTAATTTCAAAATACTTCTTTTTATTGATGATTCAGATTCTTAATACAGACTCTATCTGCCCTATGCACACAGCTGCAGGGGTCTGCCCATTGAGCTGCAGACTTCTACCCTAGGCCTATGTGAACTTAGCTGTAGATCCTCTTCCTACGCTAAGACTCTCACTCTCAGCTCTTTACAGACTCATCAAGTACTTCTACTTCACTTACTTCCCTCCTTAGACTCCTCTAAGACCTCCTTTTTATACAATCCCATGGTTCGTGAACCAAGGGTGGATCTCCAAAACCAAGACAACCTATATAGACTAAGGACGGAAAACCCTTTTTGATTTTGATATCTTTGTGCTTCACAACCATAAAATGTGGATACTTTACATTTCTTTATACAAACTTCAGGCCTTCTACCCCAAAAATTGTGTTTCTAACCCCAAAATTGACCCCCAAGGGACCCGTTCCCAATAGACCCCAACACAAACATCGTGACTCACCCTCGAGTCACTCGGCTGGTGCGGAGATCTTATCACGAAGACCTCCTAGCTTGACTTGGATAACTACTACCTTAGCAGAACATTGCATTATTGCATGATTCATCTCCTCGACCAACTGCTCTGTCGTTGGCCGTGCACTGTCTGACTTAATATTTTGCTACAGTCTCCTGCAAACTATCTAACTTGCCTTCAATAGTGGTCGTGATCAAGTAGGCCTTGTCCAACCAAGGCTTCAAGCGAGCCTTCAGCATGATTTCCTTGTGTTGAACTGCATCTACCTGCTCTTTCAATGCCTTGGCCTCCTGTAATTTAGCTAACCTCTGCATGATGGAGACAGTCTGCGCTATCATTTTGACTTCATCGTAGCATTGTTGCAGCTCCCATGCTTATGTTTCCAACCGTTGTACGATAAGATCTTCTTGCAAGCAGGTGACTACCTCAAGTAACTGCTCGAAAAGCATGGTACAGTCCTTCACTGTGCTTTCTACTACTACTATCGTGTCCTTCACAGCAGTGTTGCACTGCTCTCTAATCTCTGGAGGAGTCAAAGGTTGGGCCTTCAACTACAACTCTGCAATTTTGAGATTCAGCTCCAGCTGAACATTTTCCAATTCAGTTCATGCATCAGGCACTCTAATAGTGAGATTTTGATCCCTCACATCCATTGGCTCAGCCTCGAGAATTCCCAGCTTCGAGACAGTACTGCACGCCTCAGCCACGACTGTGGCAATGTGCTGGTTCTTGTCTGTGATGTATTTGACAAGGTTAAGGGCACAGTCCCTCTGCACGATTAGTTAGGCAATGTTGACCTTTTGTTCATTGATTACCTGTAACACACGTTGTTCATGAGCCCAAAGTTCCACGATCATGTCGTCCTACAAAAGGTAAAGCACCTCATTGTGAAGCGCAGCCAGGTTGAGTCCAACTCTCTTAAGTGAGATGACAGCGGGTCTGTCAGCTTCAATATCTATTATTAGTGCTCCATCCGGCAACACTATTGCTCGGGGATCCCTTCCGCACATCATCCATGTGGCTTCTGAGGTACCAGGTGCCAAGATGGTTGACACCACGCTGGTATTTATCTATGATGTGTGGATCTACAACTCACATAGGCCCATCTATATAGCACCCAACACCTGTTGTTATTGTTGCTTGAACTACTGCAGGAGTTTCGCAGTGGCATCTCGTACCATATCATCTATGTCGTTTAAGTCCCCCTCTGTTAGGGTGATCAGGTCCAGAGACGTCTTGCTAGCCTTGGATTTCTTCCACAACCCTACTTTCTCTAGCTCTCTAGGTCTGCTCCTCCCTGTAGGTTTTAACCCCATACAGAAATTACCTGCATACGAATTCTAAAAAACAGAAAATAAACAATGCGAGAGCATAACACATAAAACACATATACACAGAGATTTCCCCTGGATCCCAAAACCACGACTACCAGCTTGATTTTTCATTATATTCCTTTCAATGTTATAATACATATTTATACATGTCGAAGCATCCAATACAATGGACTGAAAACCATCGCGTCCAATACCATGGACCAAAAACCATCGCATCCAAAAACATGTGTGAAAATCATGCACAAAACCATAGGTGGGTCTACCCCACCTAACATAGGGTCTGAAACCAAAATTTTCCAGGGCACTACCACAAACCCCATAAAGTGGGGTTACAAGTATGCCTCAAACCCCCTGTGACCCCCCTCACTACGCAATCTGTTGCGTAGTGGAAGCCTCGTGCAACAGTTAGAGGGCGCGAAGCCGGATATTTTGGGTAAAGTTAGGAAAAAGACTTCGCTGGAAGCACAGAGCGCGAATTATAATAGGTCAAGTCAAAGGGTAGTCCACCCAAAAATGATGTAAAGAAATGTAAATAGAGTCGGCCCACGCAGGGATCACTGGCCAAGGAAGGGTATAATAGAGCGAGGCTTTATGGGTAGAGATAGTATAGTTTTGATAGTTAATCTCGAATATGGAATGTAATGGGTTTTTGAAGAAGATAGTCTAAAAGCTTCTGTAAGTCCGAGTCGAGAGTTGGGGTAGTAGGTAGAGGCTTTGCAGCTGTCTGCATGGAGGCCTGGAAAGTCTGCAACTCTGTGCGCAGGGTGGATTAGGATGTATTAAGGATAAAGTGGAAATAAAGATAAGTTTCTTCTGAAATTTTGTGTTTCTTTTGAGTTGTCATAATATCTGTTTAATTTAATCTACTTATGGTTTGAATGAATGTAAATATGGGTTCATTTTAATGTGCGAATCAGTTGTTTTGGTTAAATGTTTGCTTAAAGACCATGTTAATTGGTAACCACATCCTCCAATAGAATAACGCACTAATAAGAAAGATATAATCAAGCTAGATATGTGCGAATACCGAGAAGCCCGGAGCTATAAACCAATGCGGGAATCCTCCAGACCACACCAAGATATCCCTAGGGTGCGGAAACCTGGTTCCAGCACCCTCCCCTACTACCTCGGGTGATACCTCAGTCTATGCTCTCAGGGCTGTTGCCGAAAGGGCCGATAGATGCGGGATTTGTTTGGCTAAATAACTCTTCCAAACCTAGGTCAGGCCCATATAAGCCAACAAATGGTTCTATTTCCGAGACCAAGATCTACCTAAGGGGTGTCTAATGTGGGAACACTGGAATCCTACGAAGAAAGAGCTTGAAGAGTGGTGGGATCTGAAGCTTCACGAGTTCCCAATTCAGGAAAATAGAAACTCGCAGATATCAGAGGAACAGTGGTTGGATTGTTATATATTCATGGAAATACATAAGATCTTCTTCGTAAAATTTCCAATAGAATTGTATGAGTGGATTGCAAAGTTATCTGATAGCGTGGGGAGGTACAAATTAGACCAGCTAATAGTGAGGACTTCGAAACTGGTGCGCAGGCTAGAAGCCACTGAAGATAGACTTGTGCACGCAGTAGACCATTGGTTAGAACGGATCATAGGAGGATTTATCACTGAATTTGTGATAGATACAATTGTAAGTTACAACGAAGCAGAAAGGAAATTTCTCCAAGGACCGTGGGCTAGGTACATCAAATCATTGAATACTTGGATTAAGATGTTGTTGTGTGAAAAACAGATTTTGCGTGTATATTGATGTCTAGAGTAACGCGGAGCAGGAGGGGTTATCGAAGAACAAGAGGAGTAGAAAATAGCCCTTTGATTTCTATCTCGTGGGAGAGCAAGGAGGACCTCACTAGGTTCTCGCCAAGAAGTGCAGTACGATTCATTAAAGAATGCTTCCCATTGGTACCACCTCCGTCTACACCACCACTTGCTTCACCTACGACATCAACACCACCTCCACCCTCTCCACCACCGAAAGATAGGATGGCAACCATAGTCAAGTTACCAACATTTCAGGGTGTAGGGAATGAAGAACCAAGTCGGTTCTAGTTTGTGATAAAATCTGTATGGGACGCATAAGGCATAACAAATGAAAACATCAAAAAGACCACGTTGGTCAGTGCACTACAGGACTGTGCACTGACATGGTACATAAAATACTCAACAGACCATCTGAATGAGGGAATAGCAGCGATCTAGGATGTGCTTAATAAAGAGTTTGGTCAACCAAAGTTTGAAGCCCAGTCGATCATTGGGTTCAAGGAGATAGCAATGTTGCCTGGCGAAACTCTATGGAATCTGGACCAAAGATTAAAGAGTACTATTCACGAAGGTAACATGACTTTGACAGATGCGCAGCATTGCACGTGGTTTGCGGCATCCTTGACACCCCATCTAAGGATGGCTTTGTCACAACATAAGAGCTCAACCCAAGCCGAGGCGCTGGAGATAGCAATGAGGTTACACGCAACCCCAATACTGGACCCAGGTTTGGGAGTTCAGCAAATCCATGCGCAACTTCAAAACCTGCTGCAAAGCTTGAAGCAAGGAAGAGTGTCCCAACTAGAGGTTCGTTCGGAGGTAGGCTATATTAAATGTAAGAGCTAAGCGCATGACAAGGACCATTGTCTAGTCTTCGTGAACTATCTGACAGGAGGAGGCCCAATGCTGTTAAAAGTAGAGGTACAAGTAGGACCGAGTACTGCGCCGGTGCTCTGGTGCGTAATTTTCCAGGTTGGATGGAAGCATGCGATAGATAATTGCCACCTATTACAAAAGTATACCCAGACCTCACAACAGTTGTATTGCAACTTTTGTCAATCAATGGGACACGATGAGCGAACGTGTCGAATTTATGACTTAATGCTAGAAAGAACCCTAGCCTACCGGGTGCAGACTGAAGTGTGGGTTGGATTTCAAGGACGCGGTCAAGGAAGAGGATTGGGCCCGGATAGGGCCGTGAACAGTTAATTTGTTATAATTATGGTGGACAGGGGAACTACGCTCGCGACCGCACGAACCTAACCAGGATCTCATGCCCCTACTGTGAGTAGTTTGATCACAAATTGGTAGACTGTACAACCTTAATTACCCAATTGAGTGAAAAGAGAGTACTCCAATCTCCACCAACCCAAAATATCCATATGATGTGCGCAGAACCTCGCGAAGAGGACCCTAGTATAAATATGGTACTAAGAAGTGACACAATTGTAGAAGGGAATGAAGGCAGGAAGAGGTATGACACACCTATGCAGGAACATAACACTGAGCCAAAACAGGGGAAGACGGGGCCAAGAGAAGCTCATCAGAGCTTCACGAATGCTTCTACCCTAGGTAGGAGGGAGCAAATGGATTTAGGAGTGGACCCCTCCATGATCATTACCTTTCTTGAAACCTGCATGAAGTTGTTGCATGATCGTAAGGTTGTGCAAGGATTTCAAGGGCTGATCACCAGGTGCACAGGATCCAGTGAACTCTAGGTCATCCGGAAGATAGGAAGACATGTTATGCACACCGGATGAAAGATGAGACTAACAGCGCAAATTGGTGACTATGAAATGGATCAAGTCATCCTGGATTTAGGCTCGGATGTAAACGTATTGCCTAAACAAACCTTGGAGTGTATGGGCAAGCCCACGCTACAATGGTCCCCGATTCAATTACGAATGGCCAACCAACAAAAGATCTTACCAATGGATCGATTGCAAGGAGTGACGGTGGATATCGATGGTGTAAGTACCCAGACTGATTTTGAGGTCATAGAGATTGTTGATGAAAGCAATTGATTGGGCCACGGACATGAAAGGGATCATTAACTTAAAAAGATGAAAGATGATATTCGAAAAGAAGTCACTATGGGTAGTAGTTCCGTTGGACCGAGCGGAAGGGGAACATTATACTGAACTTGTACGCAACAAAGGAAATGATGACGAACTAGATTGCATTTATTAGATAACAACGCAAGACTCACACCGAATGTAGTCCATCGATAATAGAAGAACCTTGTGGGAACGTGATAACATATGCACCATGGATTCTAAGGAGGAGGCAGAGTGATGGCAGAATCGACTACAGGAAGTTACGACACTCAACTGCAATATGGTGACTCGGTCGGTACGGCACATAATGACAGAAGAAAGACCCCGACTAGAGGAGAATGGCACGACCGTCAAAGCACATCTCAGCCTGCCCATACATTATGCGTAATACAGGAGAAACCCAGTGAGCCAAAAGACAGGTTGTGCATACTTGGAGGGGAGTCGCAGAAGTTGGGATATAGGTGGTGGTTTCAAGTCTAGATTAGAGGACATGCGCGACGACAATGATGGCATAAAGTGATTGTTTGAAAGTTATGGATGCACATCAGATGACTGACAACCCAATTGGACCTGCGTAAAACATGGGGTCACAACGCCGGGAGGGACCATCTCTCTATAGCCCAACTGACCACTGTTGGTGCAGCTCACTCCACCAATGACGATGTCCGCGACAGAGTTCAGTAGCTTTGAGCAACCATTGTGCATGGAAAAATATGACTTGATAAGTTAGAAGAAACTGGGGCCTGAATTCGCGCATGAAGTATGAAATTGGACAAAGAAATTGGGGAATTGCAGTTAGAAGTTGCCTACCTGGATTATAGAAAATAATTACCAAAGGAAACCGACGTGGCTGGCTCTCCTACCCTGTTATAAGCATTGACCCTGCTAGTGTCATTACGACTGCACCCGAAAGAACAAGGATGTGCGCACCATAATTCAGTAGTAGAATCGAGGGAACATATAGGGTGCTCATGACCCATGCTAGTTGGGAAACGAAAGACCCGTACTAGGGGTTCACCCACCTAACTATCCATCGGAGACCCAGTCCCAACGCCCCATGCAGTAAAAAGAGGGCACGGGATAATAAACCAGGCTGATGTAAAGTTGTGTGACAGAACCACCGCATACATACAAAAACTGCATCTACGTCCTTGCGGATTCGTTGCCGTGAAGGAAAGATGGAAAGAGACCATTGCAAGTACTTTTCATGAAATAATGACCCATTTAAAGCATTATGAAACCAGCAGCAGGCAATTAAGGCAGAGGAATAACCGCCAAAATCGCATTTATGAACTACCACAAGGGCAAGCGGCCAATTTTGAATGTCGAACCATATATAATCAGAGACAGGGTCACACCGCCACGTCTTACCACTCTGCAAGAAAACTGCCCAGCGTCAACAACATGATGAGTGACGAGCAATTCAAAAATAGTCCATGGTTTTAGGAATTGCCCAAGTATTACCAAGACGTAATCCTAAAGGCACCAGATCCTACCATAGACAGGCCGCAGATAGCCACGCCGCAGACCACTGAGCTCCCCAAATCTCCACGGACGTCGTGAATCAAGAAGGATCCTCAGAGCCCAGACCCAGTAAGAGGGTCGCCCTGACACCTACAGTCTGGAAAATTCATGATGGAGGAGAAGGTTAAAACTGTGATAATTGAAAGTGAGGAAGAAGATGAGGGTCCTCCCACATACGTCGAAGAAGTCCTTCCTGAATAAAATCCCATACAGCTAGTACGACAACCCAAGTATATGCCGCCAAGCAAAGGAAAGGCCAAAGTACCTGCAAATCTAGATGAAGTCGACTCAGTAATCGTCACCCCGTCACTAACAAAAGTTGTGCCAGTGGAAAACTCAGTGGTTGGCCATGTTGTGACACTGAAGTTCGAAGATTGGGACCTTGCAGATATAGTAAAATTTCCCCATCTGGTGACGGACAAACTAATGGACCAGAAGATAGAAGGGACGGTGACAACACTATAGCCAAAGGCATGGCTACAAGAGCTGGACAAAGCTGAATTGCTCTATCTCTTATCGATTCCTCACTTTCTCCAACCCCCTATCGCCATGTTCATCATAAATCAGTTGCTTTGTTTAGTTCAAGAGGAAATATTATGGGTTAGTAGACCCATCCATGTCATAGCGGAACTTGTTCATTGGGTTTCGTACCTCCCATGTGATGGGCGATACCCTCAAGAGATTAATGATAAAGGTAATGATGTCGCGATGATAGAACGACTGAAAAAGAAGTACCAGCTCGCCAAGGGACAATGAGGGTATATCATTGATAGTATCTCAGACAACGCAGTCTGCGTTGCCACCCAATTGCTGGGAGGGAAAGTCATGAGGAAATATCATGGCACTAAGGTCCCCACCGTAGTTATCGCTCTTGCTGAGGAATGCGCAACCGACATACGGTTCAATTGGTCGCATTTCCTTTGTTAAGACTTTCATACCAATTGCTGTGATGTGCAGGAGGAAGGCATGAGATTCCATTGTGCATGGCTACTCATGTCCATCATGTTGGTCGCCACTGACTTACCCGAGGAAAACCAGTGTCCAGTCTTGGATCTGGAATGGCCTGAAGTCGCTCGATATGATTCCCTTTGGGTGACAAGGGACGCGAGACAAATTTGCAATATCAAAATATTTTGGGTATTAATGGACGCGATTGTGCGTCAGTGGATTAATAAGTTACCCTGCTTAACTGACGAGATCTATGAAAGCATGAAGCAAATTATCGAATTTAAATCAGACATGCATCATGTCTACATCAAGGCGTGAAAGGACCCAACCCAGGCATGGACATCACTCTGGTTTATTGCCATTAATGACGTTATTGGCGGGATTGTGGATACTTGGCCAGTGGCCTGGCGCAGACCCTTGGCAGAAGAGCGTGATGAAGCTGCCATTCGGAAAAAAAAGGAGGGAACCAAGTGCATTGCACAACAAAAGCGAAATACACAGTTGGTCGTGCAAGTTAAAGCAGCTCGGGAGGTGGCACTCGCAGCAGTAGGAAAGACCCCACCAAGCAAGGAGACATCGACAAAGAACGAAGGCAATCAGAAGGAAAACACTCAGTTGATTGCGACAAATACTCCATCCACTACTATGGGGACCCCTTTAAAGCACTCAGTGACATTAGAGCAGCCGAAGCCACGGAATAAGGCAAAGGAATCTAAGACAGATAGTGAGGTGACCAACCTAATTGAGGGTGACTTGAATGACATTGAAAATTTCATTCGCGAGGCCACATGTGATGTAGTTGACGACGTCATGTAAAAGTAGCAGATTGTGTTGGGGGAGCTCTGTACGCAGTTACAGACATTAGGAATCCATGTCGCGCCCACTAGTGAAAGTACTGCTACAAAGTGTTTTGGTATGGCAACTATGGAACCATTACTGAAGACCCAAGTCGCTTATGCTGTTGCAATTCTAGCAGGCAAATTGATCGTCAACAACACGAAGGACAGAGCTATGCTGGGACAGCTTACCGGACTAGGACTCAACATAGCTGCTTTACCACATGAAAGCTTGCAACAGCTTCCAAGATAGCACCATGATAGAGCTCTGCACCTGGGAAGGCCATATCGAACAAATCCTCCAGGAGCAGAAAATAAATCTCGAATAGTTACAGCTCCAAAGGGATGAAGCCATCACACAAAGTCATCAAATGCAGCATATTGTCGTAGAAGCTTGCTCAAGTGCCCTGGAGCTGGAGATTACGGCTAATCTCCCTATTAAGACCAAAGTTCAGAAGCTGGCTACTGGATTCCGTAACGATAAGGAGGAAGCTATGTGGATCCATCGAGATCTCAGTGTGTAGATTATAGAGTTAAAATTGTAGACTTAGCCGGCGACACACCCTGAGATCATGGAGCAGCGCAAGAACATCATCACTGTCGCTCGCGAAATTCTTACAAGAATATCGAAGGAATATACGAACATGTTCACATAGTCGATTGTCACACTCACGACCCTTCAAGTGGACCCAACCCTTCAGTTCTTGGAAACCGAAGCTCGGGAGCTTCAGGAAGCTTATGATAGGATCAAACGAATCGTGTCGACTGTCGTTATTACGCAGCGCCTGGCTAAGATAAGGGAGGCGTAGGACCTAAAGATCCAAGTTGACGCAGTCTGACAGAAGGCAGAAGTGATTAAAGCTCATCTCCAGCCATGGTTTGATGAGGAATTTGCAATTTTGACCACCATCGAGCGCAGGGTAGCTCATATGCAAAGCGAGTACACCACCATTGAGACAGCGCCACCCGAGACTAAGTTAACGGCCACAAGCGTGGAAATGATGCAACAGATGACAAAAGAATTTGTTGTTGGAACAAGTGAGGCATAGAGGATACTAACCACCCTATGCGAGAAGATTACTGCACGAGTTGAGTGACTCGGGATGATTCATGATGATTGTGTTGGGGGACTGTTGGGTAGCAAAAGCTCGGTGCAACGGTTAGAGGGTGCAAAGCCAGATATTTTGGGTAAAGTTAGGAAAAAGACTCCACTGGAAGCGTGGAGTGTGAATTATTATAGATCAAGTCAAAGGGTAGTCCACCCAAAAATAATGTAAATAAATGTAAATAGAGTCGGCCCGCGCAGGGATCACGGGCCAAGGAAGGGTATAAATAGAGCGAGGCTCTATGGGTAGAGATAGTAGAGTTTTGATAGTTAATCTGGAATATGGAATGTAATGGGTTTTGAAGAAGATAGTCTGAAAGTGTCTGTAAGTCCGAGTCGAGGGTTGGGGTAGTAGGTAGAGGCTCTGCAGTTGTGTGCATAGAGGCCTGGAAAGTCTGCAACTGTGTGCGTAGAGGCCTAAAAAGTCTGCAGCTGTGTGTTAAAAAATTATATATTATGGGGAAATGGAACACATAAAATATTGCAAAAATATAAACACAAAAAATGAATAAAAGAAGAGAGACACAGATATACGTGGTTTACCCAGTTTGAGCTACGTCCACCCCGAACAACCAGTCCTTCCTTTCTATTATCCAGTAAAATGAAGAGACACAACCGACAGCAGATCCATTGTAATATCCTCTGTTTTGTCTCACAGTCTCACCTCTCTGCTTCTCGCTCAAAGAATACACATCTATTACACAGCCTCAAATACAATGCCCTCATACAAAGAGAAGGGTTGCCTTCTAGGGCAAAAAACCCTAAACTAAACATAAGTTCTACCGTCAGATCATCCACCTAATGAACGGCCCAGATTGACTAGAAATTACTATACTTTTACAAGGCAATTTTACATCTGTTTTTAGCTTATGCGGCGCTACCCCTAAAACCCCGACCGGGGGACCGCTGGCCCTGGAACCCCCCAACCAAGGGGGATCAGCCCCCCCCAAACCCCCATGGGGGGGACAAGTGCCCCCCCC
>APFE030297061.1:0-15397 GCA_000404065.3 Pinus taeda
ACATACATACTTTGCTTGCTAAAGCCATGGATGGGTACCTTACTCTATAAATATGACATCTTTTGTTTAGTTTATTCAATATCAATTTATTAAAAACTAATGTAATTTGCAAATAGTTTTTTTATAGGTTTACTGGTACCTTTTTAAAATTAAGTTGAATTTCATTGTAAATGGGTGTATTTTTAGTAGACACTAAGACCCTTTATTTCCATAGCTTAAATTGTTAAAGGGTAGAGTTTTAAGAAAATATTTAAGGTCTAAATGACTCAAATCGCTGAAATATTAGAGTTACTAAATACTCTGTTACTCTATAGAATTGACAATACATTCAAAATCAACAAAGCCACTCTTATAGATTTTTAACTTATTTACAAGATTTGTAGAACAAAATTGATTTTTTCTAACTCAAATAATAGCTCTAAATAAACGAATTACAACAAAAAATTGAACATCCTAAAATAGTACTTGTTCAAAAAATTCCCCTCTTTGAGTTTGAGAAAAATCCATCTATCAAATCAATTATGCTACATCATAAGCAAATTCAAATAAAGTTGAAGTTTTACTTGCACTTTCTAACCCCCTATCAAAATTTATGAAAAAATCATCAAGTGTTGGGTAAGAAAGGGAAGTGACCTTTAACATTCTAGATTACTACAAACTAATGTAGTTTCCGAGCACAAGGTTATTCCAAGAAAACGCACCTTCACCTACTCCACTTTGACATTAGATTTGAAAATTCCAACATTGTCATTGACTTTGCCACGTAAATGAATCCTTGTAAGCATTTTTGAAAGCATAATCTTCATCCCAACAAATTTTCCAGTCATAAGAACCTTGCAAGAGAAGATTCACCTCATATAGATTACTTATTGGCAATTGTCATCAACAACCAAGAGGATATATCGTGTATACCATAGAATTCATTCCTAGTTATTGACACATTCTACAATGGAGTGATATTCATGTTCTTACCTTCTATCTGAGAGTGTAAAAATTGACTATCAACTTCATTTTTCAAAGTTATAGAAAGTGAGGCTAAGCCACATCTAGAGCTAGAGGTAATAGCCAACACCTACATCTAGACTCAATTAAAGCCAGAATTAGAGATATATCCATAGCCAAAATCATGTTCATAAGCATCATTTTTTTTGTGGTCCTGTTTAAACCAACACTTTATAGAATAATTACTTCTTATGCTAGGAAAAATATCACTGTCATCTTTAAACCACCATCATAGAGCACTTCCATTTTGTAAAAGACATCAATTTATAGCTACATTGGGAATTGTTATAGGAATTTCTTTGAGCCAAGTTCTAGAGTTGTGGATTAGAATTAAACCACCATTTAGTCAAAGAATTAAACTTTTGCCAACCATTTGGCTTGTGGTATTCCTTAAACCAACATATTTTAACAAGACATTTAGCCATATATTTCTATCCACTTCCATATTTAAGTTCTTATCTTGGACTCACACATACCCATTTTGATTAAAGGAGATAATGTTCGAAACAAAATCATTAGGGATTTCATAAACTTGTATTATTCACTTACAAGGAGGGCGAAAAATCAAAAGTGAATTTGAATAGTCATGTAAAGTCTAAGAGACCTAATCGAAGATGAAACCAAGGGTGATAAATAGATGTATTTCTATGTATCATATGAATGAATAATTCATCACACACTTTATCAATATCTCTTGCGTTTGTGTGTGTTCTAGCATAAACAAGGAGAGAAAAGACAAGATATTTAACAAGTTTAAGAGGTAGATTAAAAATTGGTACCCATGTGTTAGAGAACTAAGGAATTTGGTAGATTGGAGACCTAATGATTCCAAGATGAGGTGGCATTGAGGGACACCATGAAAACACTTAGCAAAAGCTAACATAGCTCAACATATAAATAACACATCAAAATGCACTGTACATTGGTCATAAGCACATGTTACATTGACACATCGGGACATCCATTTATAGCACCAAGAAGTAACGAACTCCCTTGAAGTGAGGAATATCTAGTCCATAGATAATGGAAAGGATACAAAATAGTTTCCTTGAAATATACATTTTTGTTTACTTTCCATTTGACATGGTTAACTAGTCAAATGTTTAGTCGGTCACTCAATTGAATCTACTAGTTCAATATTGACTGTTGATTGATAGTTCAATATTAGGTCAATTGTGAGTTAAATAAATATCTGTACTAACCACGTGATGCTAGAGGATTGCGTCAAAATTTTGGGAATCACACTTTCGTAAAATTCACTCACAACTGAAAGGCTGCACCATAAGGTTTATAATCTTCCATCTTTATGTTCATTTTATGGTTATTATGGAATTCTACCATTCTCGTATTGGTTCCTAAATTACTATATAGCCACTTGTAACAATCACTATATGCTTGTTGGATTTCCTATAACAACACATAATTTTTGTAGCACTATTTCTGGCTTTGATTCACTTAATTTATAACATTTTTTAGACATTATAGGGAGTGTATTAGATCATGGATTACTTCATTTTCACTTCATGGCGGATTTACTTTCATTCCTATGCTTCAATCCAAGTTATGTGGTAAAATAGATTGTAACTAGGGTTTTCTTTGCTTTAAATCAAATAGATTAGTTTAATCATCTCTTGGTTTTACCCAACAAATCATATAAATTCATCTAAATTTGTAGATTTTCAATATGAGTATTTCACATCTGCACCATAGATTTCCATTGATAGGAAAAGTAGGGATTATTTATTGACTTGCATGGCCCTCAAAATTCTACTTTGTAGTTTCCTCCAATTAATTTATAACTTTTCTCGAAATTGAATTTTATGCATTTTTTAGTTATCACTCTAATTTAATAAATATTTTAAAATCCATGGAAGAATTCGAATCTCCCTATAGGTAAGTTCTTGTGTGAAGTCTGCATACACAGTGCACAAAACCTCTCAATTTTGTATGAACCTTAGGTTACATGAAAAGTACTAACATGAGGAGTGTAATATTATTATTATTATTTCCAAAAGCCATAACCACCTTTTGGAACAATTTCTATGGTGATGTTAAATACTAAACATATTTTTTATTATCTTTATCATTTTAACACCAAAAAGGAAGATATAGAAATTAGTTTTGGAATGCATACCATATTTTTCTTTTCTTAATACGTTTCTAAAGCTTGCATTCCTTGACTTCCGGATAAATTAGGAAAAATTATCCTTAAAACCATGATCAATGAACCAAGACTTGATAATAAAAATATATAGGATGTTGATTGTGTACCATATTTCTAAGAGATAATAAAAACCTTTGTGGATTTATTAGAAGAGGAAACAAGAGAATTTTAGAATATCTTAGAGGAACAAGGATCACCATCTCACTACACAATGTTTGATGATGAAGATCAAGAAAATTTCTTTGAGCTTTTTATTCAAAAAAAAATTTAGATATAAAATTGAAAAACATTAACTCATATTTCCTTCACCGCTTCCATGGCCTTATTATAGAATACCTTCACACTTTATTTTTTAATCTTTTAGTTGTGTATAGAAACTATGGTTACATATTAAATGAGTAAATGATTAAGCTATTCCATTCTACACTAGAGCACTCATGCTTGAGATGGACGGGCTTAGAAGGTAAAAGTACTACCATTTGGGATCAAATGAAGCCAACTTTTAGTGACAAGTATAGGGACTATGACCCAAGGGTAGAATTATTCCTTGAAAGACTATGAAGGCATATTTAATTTTAGTTATATGAGAGCTCATAATTTCAGTCTCTATGGAGACCACTGAAAATTGTATTTCTAATGGGAATATGAAGAGAACTCATGGAGATATTGGATCTATTTTCAAATGGATATAAATTTCCACTTTGTTAGGGGAACATTAAGGAAATATTCAAAAGTGACTCTACATCAACTTGGAAGAAAGGCGAAAATGACGAGAGTATGGTAAAACAATATTCTTGTCTAACAACTCTTACTTAAAATGAGTTAGAAGGATTACTATAAGATATGAAAATAAACATCATAAAATTAGTAGCTATGTAGATGGACATTTTGTAGGTGAAGAATAAAGAATAAGTAAAAAAGAAATATTCAGCTATCTTTCTCCCCAAATGTACTAAGAGGAATCCAAAAAGTGAATTCCAAGTTAATGTTAATGAAGTTTGTGAAATTTTCAAAGATCCACATCCAAGTAATTAATATCATTCCTTGCTAGGTTCAAAATATATGTATCAAGGAGCTAAGGAGAATGTGGAATCACTATGCTTCATCAACCAGAGAAATCTAGGAGCATCATGTCCATTATAGCAATGTATGAACTACACTCCTCCTTAGTACTTTGGGGATTATAATGAGCACATACCTTCTTAGCCTTTGTACTAGACTTGTTCAACTACTTAGCCCATGAGAAACCACTGGCAGTATCCAAGACAGTCTATCAACCTCCTCACCGACGATTTCAAACCATACCTCTAGTGCAAAGACCTTAATGGACTAATTTTCCACAAGGGTGGAGTGTGGTGCAGGTAAATTCTTAGTGCAGACACAAACAATTCCTCAAGCCCGAGAGAGCAGGTCTAGCCACAAACAAATAATCTATAGAAAAACTCCTTAATTTATAATCAAACAAGAGGGCCTACCTCTTAGAATTCTATTCCGCTTTGTGATGATCCCGCTTCTTCACTCTAGCTACTTTCCGTTTCATTCCTTCGAATATGTGAAACAAGCAAATAAACAACAACAACAAATGTGATAGCATAGAAATTTCATTCAACTTACTTAATAGGTCAAGGACCATTAAGCTATCAAATGTAAGATAACACTTCAATGTAGGAAATCAATCAATAGATGTATTCATATATGTTCAGAAAGAGATTACAACCAATGCCATGACATTGCTATTCTCCTCCGACATATCGGGTTCCCATACTTTTGCTAGAATCTCAACGATAGCCCCAACAATGGAAGTTTTAAGACCTCTTCCCTTTAGTCTCAAACCAAAACAAATACACTATTCTCCCTCAAACATAAACTAGAGAGATACAAGCTATATATGTCTTGTTGATTATTCAAGCTCCAAAAATACTAAGACTGAAACTAGTGAATCTTGTAAAAGGAGGGGTTTATATGGCTTGGATAGAGGGGACATGGTTCCTCTTATCATGGGAAAAGGCTTTATCTCTTGGGTTGGTTCCATCCTAATAGGGGAAAGGAGCCCAAATTGACTTCCTCGGCTCCATCCAGCCCAACCATTTACCATAGTTCCGTTATGAAGCTTCTAGACCTGGAAGCTTCAACTCATTTAAAAAATGTGCCAAAAGAGGATTGACGTGACTAAGGAAAGGCTCAGTAACACCATACGGTGCTAGTCCTAGTTTTAATCTCTGAAAATCAATGCGAGGAGGAAACTGGTCGTAGCATCGGTCTTGCAAACTCGGGTAAAAGGAAGATTCTTGGGAAATAATGCAAAAGGGTGTCATTCTACTCATGAAGAGGGACATGATGGGAAACCATTTAGGGTTCACTGTAGAGGTCCTCCAGGATTGTGGAACGGGGAGTGCAGGGATAGTGAAAAAATGCTATGTAATAGATGCCCCTAAAGCATGAAGGTTGAACTAGAGTGAGGGGTGAAATGCTTTACAAGTAGATGCGGGGAACCGTAGTCAATCATTAGAAAACCTACAAGCAAGCATAGATACATATACATCACTGAAAACTCTAACAAATGATACATGAATCATCGAATAGATGCATCCACCTAGAGAATAATCATGTAAATGGATCCAAGGGATGGGCGTACCCATCGAATAGAGAGGATTATATCAAAGCCAAGGTATGGTTGCAACCATCCAATAATAAGAAGGATCACATATAACAACTCATGGTATGGTCACAGCCATCCATCTGAAAGAGACATGTATATCCACATGATCATGTCACATTGCCTTACAACTTGGACTTGTGTAATATGAGCCCAAGTTCTTGCGCTCCAACACGACCTGATCAAAGTACAAATTATAACATGTGAATGAATGTGTTGAAGTCGAACATGCTAGAAAGTCGCTTGATTTCCGGTCAATGATTTGAATCGTTAACAAGCGTGAGAGAAACACCCAATAATGACAATGGCTCTCAAGGTACTAGCATCATAGTTCACAGAATGTGAATAAAGGAACTGAAGTTGAACACCCATGAAATCACCTGATCGAAAGCCAATGATGTGAACTTGTCGTTGAGTGTGAAGAACTTGCCATTAGGGCATGCGAGCTCTAAGGTACTAGAAGGGAGTCTCTAGGCCAAATTCCTAGATAATGGGCTGAAGTCAACAAGAAGCGGCCATGTTGAAGGAGGGCCATGATGTATCCCACATAACTGACATGAGACAAAGGGATGAAAATGATTTTAGACGATATAGAGAATCAGGTGTAAGTGTAACTGCATAAGGACTAACTCTTGAACATATCAGTGACACGACTCCAGATTTTGGTAGATTTTGGATCCATAGGATTGATGGTCATGATGATATGGAAAAGATCAAATGGAAGGAAAAAATGAATGGCCCAACCCAGGAAGGTCAATGCTAAAAAGAAGGATATCTCAACCTGACACGAAGAAGAAAGTGTCATGCTCAAGAGTGAGCTGCCAACATGACTAATAGAATTTCCCATTTCCCCCCACCATTTCTGGCAGGTACCCCAATTATCTTTGATCACAAGCTTGAAGGGGATAACGTGTGCTTTCACTTTAAGTTCATCCTTCAGACGAATCTGACCTAGTAAGTTTAATGAGCCCTAGGAAGGAGAACTTCATGATCGTCATGACGACGAATCCACTGTTTTTAAATGTTTTAACGAGTCTGAAAAAGGTGTAACTCGATATATTTTTAATATTTAGAGAGTTTGAAAAAGACAGAGACAAGAAAACTCCACATGGTCCCTTTCTGTACATTTGCGTCTCTCGAGCCCGAAAATATAGAAAACGATACTTGAGAGAACCACTTGACCATTTTAGTCAAGGAGCAGCGTTTTCGTAAATAGTTTATCCCAACCCGAAAAAGCGGTAAACATATATTGGGTAAGCAAAGTTTTGTAGCCTTTAATGAGTTCAAAACTACAAGAGCTCGACAATATTTACATTTTTAAAGAGTTGAAAAAGAGATTAAAAGAGGATGCCCCATTTCTATTCTCTTTTATGAGTCAAAAAGGGAAAAATACTCAGTAATATTTTCATTTGAGTTTTACGAGTCAAGAAAAGAGCTTAAACTTGACTCTAATACCATCATCATTAATCTATCAGTTGTTGCTGCACAAAAGGTAAATGCATTATCCAATTTATGAGGCAAAAATAGGTCAAAAATATTTTTAAAACCCTAATATTTCATGGAAAATGAATAAAAGGATGAAAAAGTGATTATTTTTACCATTTTACCATTTAACCTTGTGTGAAGAAATTTTTACCCATTTGTGCCCTAGATTTTCAGGATCAGATTGCGGAAGATCTGAGTGGCCATTCAACGATCCATCAGTTGGAAATAAGAGCCAAGACCTTTAGCTTCATTTTAATGCTCATTTTTCCTATTTTTAATAGTTTTTTGGATTTCTTGAGGAGGAATTAGCAAAAAAATCGTCCTTGGTCAAGGTGATTTCTGGGCACGGAATCAGATCAGTGGGGGGTTATGAACACTGTCAAATGCATCGTCAGCGCTACTGTTTATAAAACAGTCATGCCGATGCCGTGATCATAAAAGTTTCATGTTTTTCCCACATTTCTTGATTTGATCCAAATTTCTTTAGCTAAGGATGATTATTTATGGTTTTTGCAGGGAAAACATCATGAAAAGTAGTTGATTGGAAGGAATATGAGCATGATGACATTGACGCACAAGCAATGGCAGGCCCAAATTTCTTGAATGCCTTGAGAATCTATGGGCTCCTTAAATTCTTCTTCACACCATGTATGCGGGCTCAACCTGAATTGCTACAATATCTGAGTAGTCTTTGGGATGTCAATCGGGAAGTTTTTATGATCCAGGAACAAGAACTGGAAGAACTGGAATTGGAAACTTCTGACATTTATTTCATCACAGGACTATCCCAAAGAGGGGAACCAGTCAATCTGTATGGGTCCAGGCCTATTGGGGCAATTGTGAACATGTTTCTTGCACAACACTTCTTGTAAGAACTAAAAAAAAAAGCGGCAAGATAGAGATCATGAGTTTTCAGGATCTTGTGCTAAAAGTGCTGTTGTTGACCATCAACAAAGAGGCTAGGGCTCAAGCACAACAGGAGTCCACAAGTTGAAATTTCAGTATGTTATTGAATACGTGTCATTGACTATATTCAATTGGGTGGAAGCCATGAAGGTAAACATGAAGCGTCAACTACCAAAATACAAGGTGGGAAACCTGAAGCAGTTGTACTATGGTTCTGTTCTAGTGACTTTCTTTTTGGAGCAGGTCCTGCTATTTCACTACCAGCTTGCAGAGGTGGAACCACCATTGCCACAAGACCCACTGATGGTTCATTGGAGTGCATTGATGCTTAGCATTATCGAGGGCCAACAGATGTCATATAATCTCGCATTGTCCTTGTGGTTATGGGGACAACTGGTCATAGTAGAGGATTGGCCCTATAGCGGTACCGACTTTTGTGGTGATATAGATATGCTGCTTCCAGAGGGAGAGGATTATGATGATGGAGGTAAAACCAAAAAATTTTAATTTTTAATTTTCTATTGGTTTTAAAATACATGCACTCATGACATTTCGATTTTGTAAATGCAGATGTGGGACCAAAGTGTCCTCCCAGGATGTCCCTGATTTCCAGGCGCGTTGCTCAGAAGTTTTATATTGCTCCTTATTAGCAAGGAAGCAATAATGAGGAGGAGATAACGTAAAACCTCTAGGGATTGACGCACAATATCCTAGAGTATGACCGGGTGGGAGACATCCCATGCTAGTATCAGAGGCACACAGTGGGGGTATCAGACCAGATCTACCGACTGTTGACTCGTGTAGTACGAGCAGTTACGTGCTACCATGAGCACCATGCCGATTAGTTCATAGGTCTAACATTCCACATTTTTAAGGCCTTCTCGCCATGGATGTATGAGGTTTATGAGCCACAGATGTATTTGAACACACATATTATTTTTTGGGGTTTTGATATATGACAAACATTATCGACATATCTTCTCTCCCGGTCTCTCTCTCCCTGTCGCTCTGTTCGATATAATATATTAATATATAATATAGATATATTTCCTTTCTTACTATGGTACAAATGTTTTGTTTTTTATTTTTACATGTTTCACAAATGTCTATCCAACCCATAATTAGCTAATGCATCTGTCAATGTATTCATATATCTAGGAATATGATGATATCTAATGTCAAGAGATGAATACGTAGATACATTCTCAATATCTAAGAGCTTCTGACATAATATTGCCCATTGAGTTGAAGAACAACAAGTTGTGAATCAAGGTTGACAATTGATTCTTGGATGTCAAGAGCGATAGCTTCTGAAAACAATTCAATAACTGCTATACTCAGCAATATTATTAGTCATTCAAACTAGACAAATACCTTGAACATCAATCAACTCACCATGGGGGTCATAAATGCCCCATGGCACGGATGATAGATTCTAGGTACTACAGCAAGCACCATCAGTGAAACCGATGTGAGGAGACACAAACATCTGCAAAGCAAGTAGAAACATAATAAGAAGGAAATATTCTTGCAAAATAACACACCAAACCACACTGCACAAAAATTAATAACACACTATTGTACAAAAGTAGCCATGCAATATGACCTAGCCATAGTACTTTTTGAGATAAATCCCATTATGAGGCTTGTCTAAGGGATTTCCCTCATAATAAACCAGCTCATAGGCCCCTTTCTGTAACATATGTTTAACAATGTAGGGCCCATGTCACATGGGTTTGAACTTGCTTTCCCCCAACTTTTCATTAACCTGATCATATAGAAGAACCAAATTGCCCTCAGGAAAAGCTCGAGGAGAGACAAACTCATCAAAATGGGACTTGACGCACCTTTTATGTGCTTTGATGACCCAAGCAGCAAGATGGTGAGTCTCATCTATTCATTCTAAATACAAGAGGTGCTCTTCTTGAGGTGAGGTATCAGGGAGAATTTTGACAACCAAATTGAGGGGTGGAACTTTGCACTCGATCGGTAAAGTTGCTTCCAAACTGTAGACTATTTGGAACAGTGTGAATCTAGTTGCATCCTTGGTCTAGGTTTAGTGAGCCCACAAAATTGAAAAGAGCATGAGATGCCAATTTGACTTGTGCATCCCAATGGTTCGCTGAAGCATCGTAACCAAGACTTTGTTCACAGCTTCAACTTGGCCACTGGCTTGAGGGTAATATGGGGTTGAGCCATTGTGGCACAAAACCAACGTAGAAGTCATCTCAACCATCATGTAATCTTGAAAATGGGAGCCATGGTTGGTGATAATGGCCGGAGGCACTCCAAACCTAGAAATCACGTGATTGAATAGAAATTGAGCCGCTGTTTTACTATCCATAAAGTATGTAGGCATCGCTTCGGCCCATTTGGTGAAATAATTGACATCAATGATAATATACCCATTCCACACAACCAAACGATGGTTACATGTCATATAGTTCATGCCCCATTTGGAAAAAGGACTAATGGTAATAACAGGGTGCAGATGAGAAGGTGGAGCCTGCATTTTACACTGAGAAATTTGGCACTCATGGCATTTGCGAATAGCAAGGATTCAATCCTTAAAGATGGAGAGCCAAAAATAACCAGCGCAGAGGGTTTTTTGAGCAGTAGCATATCCAGATAGGTGACCACCACATGCACCAGAATGGTGATCATTTAAGACTCTCTCAGCCTCCTCGAGAGTGAGACATCAATGAAGTATTGAATCAAGACTAATGTGGTATAAAGTATATCCAATGATACGATAAGGTTGAGATTGATGTTGAATGCATCGGCGATCATCCTTCCTCAATGCAGACAAGAAGTTGGATGTCTGGAGATACACGATGATATCACCGTACCAGGAGTCGAGAGTGCTAATCAAGAAAAGGGTCTCGTCTGGGAGCTGCTCACAAGCACCAGCAGGAAGAAAAGCAAAGGGAAGGGAGCAAATAAACCTAGCGAGGACCAGTGATTTTTTATATTTGATAGTAGTGAACACAAAATCAAATACATAGAGGATAACAATCCACTTCGATTTCTTCCCCCCAACAGCTGATGATTCAAGATGTAGGTGATGGGGTTGCATTCGAAATCACAATGGTAGTGCGAAGGATGATGTAATTCCGAAAGCACTGAACAACCTATACGACAGCCAAAGCCGACTTCTTGACATGAGCATAACATGTCTCGATGTCAAGGATATTGCGACTGAGGTAGTAAATAACATGTTCATTTCCTTCATCATCATCCTGTACCACCACAATAGTTATGGTACTAGAGGATGCAACCAAATAAAGGAAGTAATCATGATGATAGTTTAGTGGGTGCATCAAAGGAGCATTGATGAGGACATATTTTAGGTCATCGAAAGACTTTTGGGCAGCCTCATCCCAAAAAAATGGGGTTCCTTGCTTAAGAAACTAGGTGAACCCTGAAGCTAGCTCGGCATAGTTTGGTACGAAATGATGAAGGAAATTTTCTTTTCCTTGCAGTTGATGCAACTAAGATGTAAACTGTAAATTAACAATGGCCTCGAATTTAAGAGGATCAAGGTGAATGCCTTATATCAAAATGATAAAGTTGAGGAGTCATCTGGATTCGACGCAGAAGACACATTGATGTAGATTCAACCGAATGTTGTAGTGTCAACAACAAAGAAAAATTTGTCTGAAATGATCAGGGTGATCATGGTGTTTACAAGAATGAGCATGGAGATAATCCAAGTAAGGTTGAACGATGTTTCAAATGTCATGTAATGCATAAGACATCGCTCTTTGAAATGTAGCTCTAGTATTCTTAAGGCCAAGAGGGAGATTTTTATACGTGAAGGCCCCTGATGGACATATAAAGGATGTCTTATCTTGATCAGCTGACGCAATGTTTATCTGGTTGTAACCAGAAAAACCATCCATAATGGAAAATAATTCACTCCCAGTACATTCATCAATGATCTATTCAATGAAGGGATTGGGGTAATTATTCTTTGGACAGGCACTATTGAGATCATGGTAATCGATGCAAATGCAAATAATTCCTTGTTTCTTTGTCAATGGTACAATATTCGACACCCAATCTATAAGAGGGATGGGATAACTAAATCTAGCTTACAAAAGTTTTTAAACTTCTCCCTTGGCTGTAGTTTCTTTTCTAGGGTGCACTGGATGAAGCCATTGATGAATGGGCTATGCATGAGGATAAGTTGGAATCTCGTTTACGACTATACATTGGTCAATGCTGGGCATTTCTTCATATGGCCACGTAAAAACATCCCAAAACTCTTGTAACAAATGAGTATAGAGCTATATCTCATATAGAGAACAAGTTACCCTAAGATGGACATTTTCAACGACACCAGGCTTGATAGAAATATCAATTGGCATTGTTTGGGTAATGTTACCCATGTTCCCTTCCGACCAAAATTCATGAGTCATGATTGACGTTTGAAGTGGTAGTGATGGGACCTGAGAATAAAACTTCTCGAGACAAGTAGACATGACCGTTGGGCTCGGCAAGAATGAGGAATGATGATGAGTGTCATTCCAAGGTACTTCCTATAGAGACATAAATTCCATGATACTCTCATTAGAAATAAAAGTATCGACTAAGGAATCAAGAGATTACGAAGAACCAAACCACGAGGATTGAGAATACGCATCAAGAGACATCTAAAGGCAAAGCCGAAACAATTTCCACATAATTAATTTCAGTAGGGCTTAATGGCATAACCTCACCCCATGTACCAACAAGATTCAGTGAGGGAATGACCAAAATATTAGACTTAATCGAAATCATGTTGACAGAGGCAACATGAGGAGGTGGGAGTGGAAGTATACCCATCAATGTAGGATCTTTAAAGAGTCCTTCCCCAACACTCTCATAAGGAGCACTAGTGTGCTTAACATATGAAAAATTACCATTCAAGGAGGAAGAGGAAAAGAAGGATAGTTGGTCGAATGTGACTATCTTCCCTTGTTGGGGAAAATGAATCACACGAAAAATCAAGGAGGCTACAACATGCATAGCATGGGTCTAGCTTCGTTCAAGTAGAAGATTGTAGTTAATATTACCATCAATGATCTCTACTTCGTCATGTATTGTCTTGCCCTCCAAAGTAATGGCAAGGTTGGGAAGGACATCGAATAGTCAAGAATCGTGCCTGTCAAAAGCTTCCAAAGTGTTAGGGGATTGGTTCAGAGTAGGAGAACTAGTTCCCTTCCAACAAGCAACAAACATTATGCAGGTAGAAGCACCTTAATCGATGACAGTCTTATGAATGGTTTTATCATGTATGATTACATGAATGAGAAAAGCAATTTGATGAGGTAAACATGGAATGTGGTTTTCCAGGTCAAAACAAATAAGATTAGAGTCAGCTATATCAATGCCCCCAATAGCCAACAGTAATGATTTCTGTTAAGAAGGACAACTTTAAAGGACCTTGAGAGTAGACATAGCTAATGGCGCTTGAGCCAAATCTTCAACAATGTTATAATGCTGAGCAGCTGGAGCATTTGGATTGTATGAGGACTTTCGTGGCACAACTAGAGAAGGTGGTCGAATGGAAAAATCAAGATTAGATCACTCTATATGGAGAGGATGATAACTAGATAGGGTAGAAGAAGAAGGTGCACCTTATTTCTCTTTCCTTACTGTCAAGGTATGGGTTTGATAATATTTTGACTTGGTAGCCATGTTAATCGGTGTATTCATAATGAAAACTTGCGAACCTGAGGAAACAGATGACTAAGGTTGGTCTACCATTTGGGTCTGCTGGGATGGAAAGGGCTCTTTCAAGATAGATGGGGTCCCTTTGGACAAACAACTAACATCAGATCATCTGGGACAATCCTTAGTATAGTGATATTCCTCACAGATGAGGCATAGATATTTGGGCTTCCATTGGGAAGCATCACGAACATATGACTTAGGAGGGCCCTGTTTCGAGGCATTGACTTTACCCTTGCCTTTGCCTTTGTTCTTACCTTTAGAGGATTTGTCTGCTTCAGTAGACTAGACAGTGTGAACCTTTGAGGTTTTACCAGGGCCATATGAATTGCAAGAGGAATCATTGGGAGCAGTGTTGGAGACTGACTTCTATTTGGAAGAAGATTTTGTAGGGGTCTGTGTCATAGAACCAATTACTCCATCAAGAGGAGGTGTATCCGGAGACTTAGATGTCGTCAGATCAAATGATGGTCTGGGCGCATCAGGTAACATATCATATAATGTGATAGACTGTGAATAAACGAGGTCTAGATACTGGGCACACGCAATGGCTTGTTCCTCAGTGACAGATTCACCCATAGAAATGTCCTCAACAATTTTGTTGACGAATGATTTGGTGAAGCACTTAGTGAATAACTAATCAACAATATCAAACATAATCAAGCGACGCCTACATCTCGATTCATGGATGTGATCGGAGATGTGGGTCACAATGTCTTACTTGAGAAATGTTAGCAAATGGGTGCTAGTTTCATAGGAATTGACAACTGGAAATGTGTGAGAAAGACCATGGTGAGAGTGTTAAAGTCATGATAGGTATTTCAAGGTAGCTCTATATAACAGTCAGCTGTAGCACCTGTAAGAGTTCATTGGAAAAGCTGAAGACGAATGGAATCATCAATGTAGGAATTTGAGGAGCACTAGAGGGGATATGTCATCACATGGGCTTATGGATCCTCTTTCTCTTTTCCTTCAAACTTCAGACAATCGCTTGGGATCTTAGATGGAACTAGAGGCCAGTATGGAAAATAAAGAATTGGTTCATTCATGAGCTTTGACACATCCAGTAAATCCAATGTATCTAACAATGGATATTGGGTATTGAAAGGCATTTGAGATTGATAAGGGGACCCAACTAGTGGGACCCATCCCTGCTGGTAAGGATATTGTCCCCATAGTGGAGGGTTTTTTCCATACGACATTTTATTTTCCCCCATTGTAGGTTACCTTGCCTGTAGAGAGGATTCTGACCTTTAAAGCCTTGAAATTATCCAACCATAGGCTGCTGATAAGCAAGATATTGAGCCTGTTGGCCTTGGACATATGGATTTTGCACCTGATGCCCCTAAACATAAGAATTTTGAACTTGTTGCCCCTGGAAAAAAGGGTTTTGAACCTACTTCCCTTGGATGTAATTATTTTTCACTTGCTACCCTTGGACATAATGATTTTGCGCCTGCTTTTGTAGG